>JAPYYZ010001289.1:0-26354 GCA_030522705.1 Eretmocerus eremicus
TTGAACTTTTGATCGCGGTGTTTTAATCTACAAGATGCTAGAGTCTCGTTGAAAATTACCGGGACCTCAAATCAATGTATTTAGTGCGGGGTCCTTTCATCAAGATTGGTGGTTTTATTCGAGATATATTCAATGTCTAAGATACTCCTTGGGGTCTGTCTCTTTTACGTTCAGCTATCTGTCGAGGTTATTGTCCGCGATCAAGAATCTGAAGAGTTTCCTCGGATCAGGTGTCGTTCGCGAGAGACATTGCTGTTTTGTTCACCTTAGGATGTATAGACAGGCACGCACAGACGCTCTTCTTCTGCTTCTCTTTTTCTCTGAAAGGAATCTATGTATGCGCGAGGTACTCCAAATGTTGTCAAATGATGTAGTTCAGGCGAACCTAATCACTTGATAGAAGAAATGGTATGGGTATGGATGAGTCATCGTCAGTATCTCTTCAGAGCTCGAAAAGATTGAGAACATCTTGTTGAGCTAGGAATCGGGGTGGATGATTTCTAGTTATTGATAAGTGCAAATCAATCTAGTATTACTTGTCAGTGAACTTGTTGGTATGACCTTTGATCATATTTCGATATGTTATGTTTGCATAGTTCCATCCTCATAGTTTTAGATGTTGTAATTTCACGTACTTGAGTAATTGTCAAACTCGACATGTTGCATTGATTTTGATTGGTAAAGATTGAGATGAATTGACTCAAGTGGCCATGAATGTTCTCAATTTTGAGTTCAAATGGTGGATTTACTCTCTTTTCCCCGACCAATGAATTGCCAGGTCTATAGTGTGGACTTCTATTCTTCTTCAGATTGCATTTTTCAGCGAGCAAAACGCTTTCTAGGTCTAAAAAGAGTTGCAAGTAATGAGAGAGGTTGAGTGAAACATGATAGCGCCCTTCGAACTAGTTCGACTATCGACCAACACATTGATCGATGATGCGTGCGCTTGCGGGAAATTCGAAAATATCACACGCTTCTGTTGACTTGGCACTACGAGCAACATCCTCATTTAAATCCAGCTTGTAGACTAGGTACATCAAAGATTGAGGATGAATTACTCCAAGTCAGACTATGAATCTCCGCACTCCCGTATATTCGAGATGGAAGATGCATTTAACGATTTTGATAGGAAATTTTGAGAAGAGGGAATAGCGTGTTGAAACCCTTCCTCGCAAGCTGTCAAGTTGGACTGTGATTGATATACATGAGTCCCAAAGAACCAGAACATCGAAGCGTCAGGGAGACTCGACAAAGGCCGCACCATTCCCCCCTGATGAGTCTGGTCACTGTCGAGAGACGAAACGCGACCGCGTTCGTGAAACCAATTTTTTACAAAGATCCTCTTCTCGAATCTTTCCATCAAAATCCTTCGATGCATCTTCCGTCTCAAATATAAGGATGCGCGGAATCTCACAATGGGACTTGGAGTAGTTCATTCTCAATCTGTGATGTATCCAATACATGAGCTGAATTTGAATATTGCTCGTAGTGATAAGTCAAAAGAAGCAAATGTTATACATGATGGTACCCTCATCTTGATTTCCGTGAAAATTGGGCTCATGTCCTTTAATCTCTAGTGATAATGAATTGACAATGCGAATCCTGGAAGATTTTGTTCCCTTTTGGATTCATGTGATTTATTCCGTATAAAATAGAAATGACGACTGCGTCCATCAAAACTCATTGTGATTCTTGGTGGGAAGGATGATTGTCCTGGAAACCTCCTTCCCGGATTTTATGACCAATTGATCGATTTGCGAGGTTGCGGAGTCTTTTCAGGAGAATTGGGGATAGGGATTTCAGCTTCAATTTATGAATCTTATCGATCATATTCAAGTTACTCAGTTGACTATGAAAAAGGGGCTCTGAGCGCGGATAATCTTGATTATGTAATAAATGCACGAGTACCTACAGTCTACCTCTGAAGCATTGTCTCGGCCGGTTCGGTTCCTTCCTGAGTCTGTATCCTGTGATTATCTGCAGGAAATTTTGTTGTGTGAATTTGAGCTCCATCAGCATCAGTTATGGATTATGTGATGAACATTGACTCATTCTCATAGGAGAAATCTCTGTAAATGAGTGTCTTTCATCCTGCTAATTGCATATTGGGTAGGGGTTGATACTTGGAGGCGTCGAAATCTCAGCGGATTCATTTCCATGAGAGGATCGTTACGGGAGGGTAATTTGATACTCTCCAAGGATGGATTGTTGTCCCGAAGGACGTCATAAAGATTTGCTGAAAGTCAGATTACAGTGGAATCGTGATAACTCCATAAGAAAAATCAGCAATATGATGCATCATTCTTCGAAATTCGATCGTTATACATGAAATGGAGTGTGCAAACGGTGATGTCACTAATTGTACACACTCTCTCCGCCGCAATCAGTGAGAACTCACTGGTTATCATAGCATACACACTGATCGTATCAGCGAGGCGGGACCTTATTTATGCGAAACAAATCAGTGAACAGATGAGTGAGTAACAAGCGATGTATGTCACCTCCTGACTTCGCCAACCGCATGATAGTTTACAAATAGAACTTATCCTGTGGAATTAGTCAAACATGCTAGACAGAACTCTGTTAGTAGCAGCGCTTAGCAGTGCTAATCGAATTCACTCGGAAAGTAACCTCTACAAGTTTAAATAATGGAACAAGCACGCAGAGTGTCACTGACTTATCGGTAATGCCGCCTCGCGATTTCCAACGTCATCTACAGATGTCCAACAAGGTGAAACTGTTGATAATTATGTTGATCCACTGAATTTTTCATGGCAGAGCCCAATGCATCCCAAATTCACGCAAATAGTATCCTATCAGGACCTCAATCATGCAACGTGCACGCAGAGCACTACTGATTCCTCAACAATGCTACACCTCTTGATTATGAGTGTTAGACAATCCCCGAAAGAGGCATCCTATCCACCGATCAAGCATAGCACAATCGTACCTGCACGACAATTACCCGAGTATCTACCAGAAAAGCCTAGCAGACTCACCTTGCTACCTCAAAGTAGCGACTGAAAGTGATACATTTTGCCCCCTCACTCTTTTGAAAGTCAATCCTCTATGCTTCCCCTTGGACATAAGTCCATTTCATCATAGGGTGAGTCCATTATAATGTGTGAGTTCATTGTACAGTCAGATGCAAAGTTTCCCAATTCTCAGAGCTTGAGTTTGACAGAGGGATGAGTTGATCGTCCCCAAACTCAACAGTTTTTCAAGACGTGAATTTTTAGTCCCTGCTGAACTCAATTAGTCGAGTTTGACCTGAAATATAAGGGAAGTTATGATCAAACTGAACGCAGAAACATCCACTCTACGTGCTCAGAATTTTAATGCTGCTTCTTTTTTCAAAAAATTGAAGGAAATGTTGTAACAGGTGTGACACGTCCGGAATTCGGTTCTCGTGACCATTTGATCTCAATGTTTTTTTATATAATAGACTAAGAATCTCAAGTTCAAGGCTGATTCATGCATAAAGGATAGATTTCGTGCTTGATAACCCATTTTGAATGTTGAAATTCCTGATGTTCTCCGTAAACTCCAATTCTCTATCTCCTATACATGACAGCAAGAAGGTTGGGGGCTCCGGCCGCGTTGTTATGGGAGGTTGCGTGGCTGAAAATTACGGGGGATCGAGGCGCGCGGATCTGGTCGCTGCGGCCTCCCAACTTCAAGGTGTCAGTTACCCCGAATCGTCAACGCAGCAATTTTGCTCAGGAACCTGAATATATCGTGACTGATGATTCATCATTCACAACCTCAGAATAACATCATACAGAGACTGAGATGCATTAGTATGCATATTTTAGAAAGAATATCCCTTTTAAATTAGGAGAGCGAATCGAATACTGGCGTAAGACATTGCAAATCGCATTGTTGAGAATATACCGTCCAAAACTATTCTATAGCAAACCATAATTGATCTCCATCATTCATCGTTCTCATTGCTGTTAATTTTCAGCTGAGTCGACCCTCCCAGATATTGAGATGAATAATCCTGGCGTCTCCGAATACGCCCCCCCCCCTCATTCCATGGCGTCCGCACCTCCGAGCCCCCGTGAGAAGAAGTGCGAGCACTTGGAGTTCGGCGCGTCTCAGCTCTCAACCACGCAGTCCAAGCTCCTAACCTTCTTCCAGTGTGCCTATCACGCCGATAATATCCACCAGAAGGTCACAGTCAACTTGCTATTCAATGCAAGATACGCTGCTTGCTAAGCGTTTGAGATATAATTTCATTGTCGACTGGACTCAGGAAGATTATCCACCTTGAGTTCACCCTCCATTGATACCTTGACATTGCAGGTCGTGGTCCTCTGCTTCAGCAGAGAAAAATTCAAACCCTGGGGGGAATTCGGTACACCCTCAAATAGTGACTTGTGAGTTTGCTCCAGAGAACAGAGAGTTCTCGTTAAGTTCTAATGCCAATTTTTTCCGCTCTCAGCGAATGAGGAAAATGATCTGCGGCCGCGAGAGCCACTTTGAAATCTATGGAGTTGATCTTAGAGGGGCTCAACGGGAACGTAGTCATGAATATATCATTCCCACGGCGAGTCAGAAGGTCGAAAGAGTGAAAGTTGCGTGAGCCTGGGGAATTCTTGTAGGGTACGGTCTGAGGTAATCTCCCCATCATTTTTCGATGAAGATCAATAACGATAATCCGCTGAGCGATTTGAGGATAAGGTCAATTTTTCCACTCTTCCACCTCATTTTCAGGAGAGACAAATCTCCTCGATTACTCACCCAGTCTCCCAGCTCCAAATATGCTCTAACGATCCATCAAAACTGACATATTTGATGTGGAAGAGTCTAATCTTCCAGAATTTGAGGTGAGACCTTCACCCAGATGCAGTCTCAACGATCTATCTCCATTTGACCACGAGAAATTATCCTTCCCACGGATATTTCCATTGTGAAATGAGAGATTTCGTTCCATCATCGGCGAAACGGGCTGAAAAAGTCATCATGAGGTAGATAACATCAGTTTGATCGCGCTGAGCTGTTTATCACGATTCATGCGATGGAAAGAATCTTGCTTATCCGACGGAGTAGTCAATTAGCCACGTCGGAGACCATTCGCTTCGATCCATGTTTCGAGTGCTACGAAACTCATCCCGAGCTTCGAGAGGAGCATCCCAAGGAAGAGAGGGAGAACTCCTTGATGAGATCCTGGAGATGGAGGTAGAGATTGACAAGACGACCCAAGCGTATGCCACCGCCAAGAAGGGAGTCAAGGCTGAGCTCTCGGAGGTAATGGGTTTCGTGGAACGGCTGGAGATGGTTTGAGAAAAGACGGCCGAACTCACGGACGAGTTCAGTCCGAACCTTGACAAAATGAAGGAGGAAGTCGAGAAACTCGCGGCATTTGCAACAATGAAGCCCAAGCAGGCAGCTGGGGTCTTCAAGAGAAAAGACACCAGTCTGCCAAAGGCCAGCACCAGCAGCCGGAGGAGGAAGGGAGCCGTAAATCTGCCGCGACTCGAATTGCCACGACTCGGAATGACGAAACTCCGAGTGCCCACGCCGGAATCCCAGGCTAGCACTCCATTCATACCCCGCAATGAGGACTTCGAGACTGCCGCTGGCGAGGGTGAGTGGACGGAGGCCACCAGCAGGGAGGAGAAGAACCAGAAGAAGAAAGAAGAACAGAGAGATGGTCCAGAATCCCGGGGTGCTGAGAGAGCAACGATCGGGAGGAACGAGAACGTCCAGACACCAAGAGGAAAGGACAGGCCACGGAAGAAGAAGGAGAAGACGCAGGGGAACCAGCAAAAGAGGGGCCAACAGGAGAAGAAGAGGCCGAAGAAAGAAGAGAGAAGACCAAGGATTGAACCTGATGCCGTCCTCTTCAAGATCGAACAGGACGGCCTAAGCTACTCTGACATGCTCAGGACGGCCGAACAGGGAGCAGATATCGAGGAAGTTGGTTCAAAGGTCAGCAAAATCAGGAAGACCAACGATGGCCACATCGCGATAGAGCTGCAGATGGGCACCAAGGCGAAAGCTGTGGAGGCTGAAATTGGAGGAATCGCCGGGGATGACGGTGACATTCGCCGTCGCTCAACCAATACAACGCTGGAGGTGCAAGACATCAATGATGTAATAACCGCCGATGACGTCGAGAATGTGATTGTGAGGATCATTGGAGGCGAACACAAGGATGGTGTGTTAGTCAGGACTCTGGGGCAATTGTTCAGAGGTACGCGGATCGCGGTCGTGACGGTTCCAGCTAGGCTGGCTCACAGCATCACGTCGGAGAGAACCATTCGCATAGGATAGATGAATGCGAGAGTTCAAGAGGAAGGGTGGAATCCCGAGGTGCTACAACTGTCTGCAGTATAGACACAGAGCGACCAAGTGCGAAGAACCGGTGGAACCATCCAAGCGCTGCTACCGCTGCGGTGACGAGAGCCACCTCGCCTCTAGATGCAAGGAACCCCCGGAGTGCCCGAGTTGCAGAGCTCTCAAGGTTGACAGCAACCACAGGTCCGGAGCCCTTGACTGTGAGGCCTACCAACGGGCAAGAGCTGAAACCGGCCGCAGGAGCCGCAAGCGGAATAGCTCGCCTCTTCCAAGCAAACCTACGTAGGTGCCCGGAGGCTCATGATCTTCTGGAGCCCGAGGCCCTGGAGTCAATGCTCTGATGATCTCGGAACAGAATCAGACAAGGAACCTCCCTAGGTCCGCGCCTGACCTTGGCGGCTGCACAGTCCTCCAGATCATGAACTCGTCGGTCTGCAAAACGGCGAAACCCGTTGGCGGACATGGCTTCGCAAGAAGAGTGATAGAAGGGGTAGCAGTCTACAGCTACTACTACTCCTCCAATGCCCCCATGCAGATAACCTTGCGAGAGCTCAAAGAACTGGAGGATAGCATGAGAAAATGGCGGGGGCCGAAGATAGTTGCAGGAGACTTCAACATCAAATCACCCGCTTGAAGTGGCGGGACCGAGGACGCGTAAGTCCCTAGACTTGATTATAGTGGACCAAGTAGGTCACGCGACTTTCCATAGAGAAGGATTGTCATCAGTGCTGGATCTGACGTACGTCAATCCGACTCTGATCGGACGGGTGACGGAGTCAAGTGTCCTGGACACAGAGACGCTGAGCAACCACCGTCACATCCTGTTCAAGATCAGTGACATCAAGAGACAAAGGAGCAACCAGAGCATCGTAGAATGGCAAGTTCGGAAACTCGACCGAGGTGAGCTTGAAGAGTCAATTGCAGCCGCAGAGAAACCTCGCTGAACACCAAACGCCGGGAGAAGTTGTCGCCAGGGCAACGAGCGCGATAACCAGAACCTGCGACGCTTCCATGCCCCGCAGGAAGGAACCGCGCTCCGACAGGAGGGAGAAATACTGGTGGACAGAAGAGATCGGAGAGCTTCGATGCAGGAGCAACGGTCTGGGGAGGAAGGCACAGCGATCCCGTGAGCGGAGACGACAATCCGCTGAGGCTGACGAGGAAGCTCACAAGGCGGTCAACAAGCGCCTGAGAGAAGCCATCCGCTATAATGAGCAGGAGTGCTGGCAAGACCTGTGCAACATGGTCAACGCTGACCCGTGGGGTACACCCTACCACGTGATGATGCGACGGCTCAACGCGCAGAACTGCTTCTCTGTCCCAACGGACCAGGGGACTATGCTGAGGATTGTGAGGGCGCTCTTCCTAGAGGGTGAGTTGCGGACTATGTTTCCGCCCACGAAAACAGGACCCATACCGTTATCCGAAGCGAGTGAATTGAGACTAGCGGTGAGCAGGAGGACCAACGGCAAGGCTTCAAGCCTAGATGGAATTCCAAACGAGGCCCTGGAGACAGTCGCAAGCGCGAGGCCGGATTGACTTCTCGAACTGTTCAATAAATGTCTGTCTGCCAAAGTGTTCCCAAAACCGTGGAAGCGCCAGAAGCTTGAGCTTATCCCCAAAGCCAAGGGCGGAGACTCCAAGGATCCATCTTTGAGCAGACCCTCGGGTATGCTTGACACATTGGGGAAATTATACGATAGGATGGTCCTCAACAGGCCAAGAAAGCCTACGAGCAGATTGGCGGGCTATCGCCGATACAGTTTGGGTTTCGGGAAGGACGCAACACGCTGCACGCAATCAAGACCGTGCAGGACAGGATCGGAAGGGTGCTGAGGCTCAGACCAAAACCTGGAGGATTTTGCCCAATTATCGCGCTCGGTATGGAGAATGCCTTTAATCCCGCCAGCTGGGAATGCATCTATTAGTCACTAGTGGGCGGAGTCCCCGCCTATCTACTCGCTGTCGTCCCTCCAAGAGTGATACCCTCCAAGATCGGGTCTTGGTCTCCCAAGACGCATACAGCGTCGGCTGAGACAGTACAGTAAGCGCTGACCGTCCGAAGCGACGCTCGGCACTGAATCGGTCCCATAACCTCGGTTACCTCCGTCGCTTTCGCTACACTTCCCCATAGAGAGGCACTGTAAAGCATGATGGACGTGCTCACGGTGTTCAAAAGTGCTCCTCTGCGCGGCATGGGCCCGCCTATGTTCGGCATCAGCCGCTGGAGGGCATACCCTACTCTTTCTGCCTTGAGTGCGGCTTCCCTGATGTGCGCTTTGTATGTCCACTCGTCGTCAAACCACACCCCAAGATACTTGATTTTCCTCTTGATTGGAATCTTATGACCGTTGATGGTGAAAAGTGAGGTCTCGTAGCTTCTCTCCTTTGTAACAAGCAGCCTCTCGCACTTGAGTTCAGCGAGTTCCAGGTGGTATTCTGGGAACCACCCACCGATCCCGTCCGAAGCATCGTTCGCAATGAGTCCTGCCTCCCACGCAGTTTGAGCAACAAGGACGAGTTCGGCGTCATCTGCGAAGCCAACGAACTCAGCTCCGCGTGGTGAATCTATGTTCAGAAAGTCGTCATACTGGGTCTCCTACTCAAATGGCCCGTTACGGATCCCTGTGCAATCTCTGCCGTTAGCTCCAACGTTGTTCTGCCTTCATCGTTGTCGAAGACCAAGACCCGATCTTGGAGGGCATCACTAACCACAGCGAGTAGGTAGGCTGGAACTCTCCTCACGAGTGACTTATAAATGCATTCCCTGCTTGCGGAGTTGGAGGCGTTCCTCACATCGAGCGCGATGATCGCACAGAACCCTCCAGGTTTCGGCTCGAGCCTCAGCGCTTTTTTGACCCTGTTCTGCGCGATCTTGATCGCGTGCAGCGTGCTGCGTCCTCTCCTAAACCCAAACTGCATCGGCGAGGGCCCGCCGATCTGCTCGTAGGCTTTTTCGAGCCTGTTGAGGACCATCCAATCGTATGATTTCTCCAATGTATCGAGCATGCTTGAAGGTCTGCTCGAAGATGGATCCCTGGGGTCTCCGCCCTTGCCTTTGGAGATAAGCACGAGCCCCTGGCGCTTCCACGGTTCCGGAAATACTTCGGCACACGGACACTTGTTGAGCAGTCTGAGGAGGCGATCCGGCCTCGCGGTCGCGACTATCTTCAGAGCCTCGTTTGGAATTCATATAGGCCTGGAGCCTTGCCATTGGTCCACCTGCTCACCGCTAGTCTGAATCAGCTCTATTCGAATGGCGGTATCGGTCCTGTTATGGTGGACGGAAACATAGTTCGTGACTCGCCCCCTGGGAACGGCGCCCTCACGATCCTCAGCATAGTCCTCTGGTCCGTTGGGACAGAGAAGCAGTTCTGCGCGTTGAGCCATCGCATCATCACGTGGTAGGGTGTACCCCACGGGTCAGCGTTGACCATGTTGCACAGGTCTCGCCAGCACTTCTGCTTACTATAGCGGATGGCCTCTCTCAGGTGCTTGTTGGCCGCCTGGTAAGCCTCCGTGTCAGCTTGAGTGGATTATCGTCTCCGCTCAAGGGATCGCTGTGCCTTCCTCCCCAGACCGTTGCTCCTGCATCGAAGCTCTCCGATCTCTTCTGTCCACCAGTATTTCTCCTTCCTGATGGAGCGCGGTTCCTTCCTGCGGGGCATGGAGGCGTCACAGGCTTTGGTTATCGCGCTCGTTGCCCTGGCTTCTTCCGGCGTTTGGTGTTCAGCGAGGTCTTCCGCGGCTGCGATTGACTCTTCGAGCTTACCTCGGTCAAGTTTCCGAACTCGTCGTCCCACGATGCTCTGGTTGCTCCTTCGTCTCCTACGGTCGCTGATCTTGAACAAGATGTGACGGTGATCGCTCAGCGTCTCTGTGTCCAGGACACTCCACTCCGTCACCCGTCTGATCAGAGTCGGACTGACGAACGTCCGATCCAGCATTGATGACAATCCTCTTCTATGGAGAGCCACGTGACCTACTTGGTTCACTAGCACCAAGTCTATGAAGTTCATGGTATCGGCTAGCGCAACGCCGCGTGCATACTCTGGTCCGCCACTTCAAGCGGGTGATTTGATGTTGGAGTCTCCTGCAACTATCTTCGGCCCTTGCCATTGCCTCATGCTATCTTCCGGTTCCTTGAGCTCTCGCAAGAATACCTGCATTGGGGCATTGGAGGAGTAGTAGTAGCTGTAGACTGCTTCGACTCCTATCACTCTCTTCGCGGAGCCATATCCGCTAACGGGTTTCTCCGTTTTGCAGACCGACGAGTTCATGATCTGGATGACTGCGCAGTCGCCAAGGTCAGGCGCGGACCTAGGGAGGTTCCTTGTCTGATTCTGTTCCGAGATCATCAGAGCATTGACTCCGTCGCGCAGGGCCTCGGGCTCCAGAATTGGTAGGCCTGACAGTCGAGGGCCCCGGACCTGTGGTTGCGGTCAACCTTGAGAGCTTCGCATTTTAGGCTCTCCGGAGGTTCTTGGCATCTGGCGGCGAGGTGGCCCTCATCACCGCAGCGGTAGCAGCGCTTGGATGGGTTCTCCAGTTCCTTGCACTTGGTTGCTACGTTTCCATACTGCGGACAGCTGTTGCACCTCGGGATTCCACCCTTTCTCTCAAACTTTCGCATTCGTCCATCCTATGCGAATGGTTCTCTCCGACGTGATGCTGTGAACCGGCCTAACTGGGACCGTCACGACCGCGATCTGTGTGCCTCTAAACGATTGCCCCAGAGTCGTGACTAACACACCATCCTTGTGTTTGTCTCCAATGACCTCTGCAATCGTATTTTGGACGTATTCGGCGGTTGTTACATCGTCGTTGTCGTGCACCTCCAGCGTTGTATTGGTTGGGAGACGGCGAATGTCGCCGTCATCCTTGACAATTTTTTCGATCCCAGCGTTCACAGCTTCTGCGTTGGTGCCCTACTGGAGCTCTATCACGATGTGGTCATCGTTGGTCTCCCTGATTTTGCTGACTTTTGAACCAAATTCCTTGGCGTCTGCTCCTTGTTTCACCTTCCTGAGCATGTCAGCATAGCTCAGGCCGTACTGTTCGATCTTGATGAGGACGGCATCAGGTTCAACTCTGGGTCTTCTCTCTTCTTCCTTCGGCCTCTCTCTTTCCTGTTGGCCCCTCCCCTGCTGGTTTCCGTGCGTCTTCTCCTTCTTCTCTCGCGGCCTCTCCTTCCCTCTTGGTGTCTGGACGTCCTCGTTCCCTCCCAGTGTTAATCTCTTAGCATTACGGGATTTCGGAACATCCCTCCGCTTGTCTCTCCCCTTCTGGTTCTTCTTCCCCCTGCTGGTAGCCTCCGTCCACCCACCCTCGCTAGCAGCAGTCTCAAAGTTCTCACTACGAGGTGTGAATGGAGTGCTAGCCTGGAATTTTAGCGCGGGCACTTGGAGTTTCGTCATTTCGAGTCGTCGTTTTGTCAACTCAAGTTGCGGCAGCTTCACGGCTTCCTCCTCTTTTTGGCTGCTGGTGCTCGCCTCTGGCCGACTGATGTCTTTCCTCTTGGAGACCCCAGTTGCCTGGTTGGGCTTCATCGTCGCCAATGCCGCGAATTTCTCGACATCCTCCTCCATTTTGTCAAGGTTTGGACCGAACTCGTCCGCGAATTCGGCCGTCCTCTCTCGAACCATCTCCAGCCGTTCCACGAAGTCCATCACCTTCAAGAACTCAGCCTTGACTGCCTTCCTGGAGGTGACATGCGCTTGGGTCGCCTTGTCAACCTCCTTTACCATCGCCAGGATCTCATCGAGGAGTTCTTCCTCTTCTTCTTGGGATGCTCTTAGTCGATCCCACCGACCTACCAGAGCAAGAAAAAAATTCGAGTCGATTTCATCATTGCTCGGATCCGCGGAAAAGGTGACATCCCGAGGTGCTAGAATTGACTCCAGTATGGCCACTCGTCTGCGAGGTGTGACAAGCCGCAGAAGCGCCGATCGAAGCAATGCTTCATTTGTGGCGAGGGAAGCTAGATGAGGCTTAAGTGCGAGGTGAAGGAGCCAAAGCGCCTCAGCTGTGAGACCCTGCGGGTGGACAGCAATCATAAGTCTGGATGGCAATACTGCACTGCCTACCAACAGGCAAGAGCAGCAGGAAGGCGCCAAAACAAGCGCCGGAATGGTTGAGTACCTACAGGCAAATCTCCAAAGGAGACTGGGTGTGGACGTTCTCATCATCTTGGAGCAGAATCTTAGGCGGGAGAGGGCTAGGACGGCACAAGATCGGCGGAGTGGGTCGGCCATCCAAATCTGGAATGCCTCGCTCACTGAAACCGAGATACAAACGAGGGGTAACGGCTACACCCGCAGAGTTATCGGTGACGTTGCGGTGTAAAGTTGCTACTACCCCCTCAACGCGTCGATGAATGATCTCCGAAGCGAACTGAAAGAGCTCGAAAATAGCCTAAAGCAGTGGAAGGGGCTTGTAGTGATGGCCGGAGACTTCAATGCCAAGTCACCGACCTCGAGCGGAGGCCCCGAAGACGAACGTGGCATTGTATTTGCGGTGACCGTGGCTCAGCTCGACATGGTCCTGCTCAACCAAGTGGGACAAGGGACATGGCACCGGGAGGCAACTTCATCCTCCTTTGTGCTTGACCTGACCTCCGTCAGTTCAGGGCTTGCTCGACGAGTTATGATGTGGAAGGTTTCCCGACTCAGAAACACTGAGCGACCACCAGCACATCCATTCCAGGATAGACGGCGGGAGAGGAGATATGAACGCCCGACCTGTGATGGGATGGCAAGTCCGCAAACTTGATGAAAAGCAGTTCGAGACCGTGATCTTAGAGGCATGGGATTCTGAGGATGGACTCTCACCTGACGACGCTGTAGACATCGTCACTAGAATCATCACGCGAGCTTGTGATGCCACCGTGCCGAGGAGGAAGCAACCCCGATTCTAGAGGGAGCAGGTCTACTGGTGGAGAGAGGAAATGACAAGTCTCCGGCGCAACGCCAACGCCAAGAGGAGGCGAACCAAGCGAGCGCAGAAACGTGGACTCACGTCAGTGACGGCCGACAGAGGAGCACACAAAGTCGCAAAAAAATTGTTTTGAAACGCTATCTGAAAAAGCCAGCAGAAATGTTGGGACGACCCCCCATGTGCAACATGGTCAACAGTGACCCCGGTGATACGCCGTACAGGGTGGTTATGAACAGTCTACGCTCTCAAGAGGAGAGATCTGTGCCAACGGAAAAAGCGACAGTGCTGAAGATAGCTAGATCTCTCTACCCAGAAAGAAAGCCCAGGCTCACTTTCTCCATCAGAGTCTCCGAAGCTGTACCTCTTTCTGACGAGGGAGAGCTCAGGCTAGCCACGAGAAGACTCACAAACGGCAAGGCCTCGGGACTCGATGGGATTCCCAACGAGGCTCTGAAGATCGTGACCAGGGTGCATCCTAGCCGTCTGTTGAGGGTGTTCAAAAAATACGTGCATGCAGGGGTTTCCCCGGGGACGTGGAAATGCCAGAAGCTAGTGCTGATCCCGAAAGAAAAGGGCGGAGATCCGTCAGAGCCCTCGTCAAACTGTCCGCTCAATATGCTGGACAATCTGGGGAAGAAGTACGGCCGCATGATCCCCAACCGACTGAAGGAAGAGTACAAGCGCAGCGGAGGGATGTTGTTCTATTATAGGGACGGCAAGGCTCAAAAGGATCGAGTGGATCACGATAAACGAACTAGTGAATAACGAGAAACACGGATTCAAAATACTGCGAAGATTTAATGAAGCAAGAGGTATACAGATACAATACAAAATGGGTTCGCTTGACCGCTCGTCGTCGCGGCTAGTGAGCGACTGACCCTCTCGCGCACTCTCTGGCCCTTCGACAGTGCCCGTTTCGGGCCTGGGCAGAGTATTCCCGCACAGACACGCACAATCAGTTCCGCTACATCTGGCACGCAGGCACAGCTCATTTTTCCCTCGCGGAAGTTTCCACACGCTCTCTCTCGTAATCCAACACTCTCCCACCAATTGAGAGAGTGACTTCAAGGAATCCTCTCAATTCACAATCATCCAATGACAACACAATCAACATGATTGAACGAATGACGAAGCAAGCTTGGGAATTATTGAATCGGCTATGATAATGGAGCCTCTCAGATTGATAATTAGGACTTGGTAAGCCGGTCGGGTTTCCTGACTATTCGTCCTTCGCGCGTCACAATAATTCGCGTATTCTGCTTATCATCAACTACACAGCCGATTCCAAGATCGTTTGAAATAACAGAATATTCACCATCGCTACATTTTTTATCAATCATTTCTTTCAATCCGGATCCATAGTCGTTGTGATGAATCTCGAGAGGATACACGCGCTGTATAGGTCTTACCAGTCCACCACTCGCTGTCATCAATTGGATGACGCGTACTTTCCCATTTTCCAAGGATTGTAGCTTTGACGCGAGGTAGAGGCCAATTTATGCGGTTCTCATTCCCAGTTTCAACAAAAACGAGATCACCAACGTGGATGTCAGAGTCATTTCTCAAATTTAGTTTCCGATTCATCAAAGAGCCTGGATATTCTCGTCGGAATCGACTACGTAGATCATCTCTTATTTCTTGCCGATACTCATATCGTTTCCCCAGATGACAATTTTTAACTTCATCGAGATCGAGTACTCCTATTTCCTTAATATCCGAAAAGAGCGATGGACTCAGGGGTGCAATCTCGCACTCATTTTCGGAAGGAAGAGAGATTGGTCTAGAATTTATGATCGATTCGCAATCAAGAAGGACGGTCAGCAGTTCCACGTAACCCAAACATGCTCTTTTCTGAGTACGTCTCAACAATCGTTTCAAGATGCCAATCAGTCTCTCCCAAGAACCTCTCCACCATGCCACTGTCGGAGGAATAAATTTTCACTCGATTTCCTTCGTAGCGGCGTGTTCTGCTACAGCTGTGAAATTGATACGCTTCAAGCAGTCGTTTAGTCCTACGAAATCAGTGCCGTTGTCGCTGTACACCACGCTCGGTTGTCCGCGTCGGGCAATAAACCGCCTCAAGGCCTTAGAAAGGACTGTGTACTTAGGGATCCTACCAATTCCAGATGCACTGCTCTAAATACGGCGCAGGTAACCTCATCTCTTCTTTTCAGAAATATCGGTCCCGTGAAATCTACTCCGACGACCTCGGAAACGGCTGCATCTCGGACTCTGTCGAGAGGTATAGGAGGCGGCGATGCTGTAAAAAGTTTTGCGTCGTGTTTTTGGCAGCTGACTCATTCCTTGATGACTGACCTGATGGTCTTCCGGCCTCCCAAAATCCAATACTTCTCTCTCAGAGTGCTCATTATTATTCCTACTCCGGCGTGCATTGAGGCTTCTTATTCCTCTCTCATGATTGAACTGCTGATTTCATGACCACCGGGTAGCACAATCGGATATCTGAAATCAAAAGTATTATTCCTCATTGAAGTTTTTGTCTGAAGGCGAATGAGTGCATTCTCATCTTGGAATGGCGTAAAATGCTCAATCCAAGGGTCCTTTCCATCGATGAAACTTTCATTTTGAACACTTCTGAGGAGCAAAATTTCAGCACGATACAACTCATTCGAGGTGAGAAAACCCGCGATCTTTATACGTTTATTCCTCCCATTATACACGAAACGCAAAATATATGCTGCCATGCGTACAATCTTAGTAAAACTTGGAAAACGATTCTTATACTAGCCAATGTTCTTATGGTTATTGGTAGTAAGCAACGAAGTGGACTTCAGTCCAGCTCTCAAACTACTTCCCTTCATCTCCAAAGTGATTTTGCTCTCATCGAATTTTACAGCACTCGTTGGCCAGTTTCCAGATTCTAATCTGAGCTATTCCGGCCCCTCCCACCATCTATGAACGATCAATTGATCTACTGTGCATTCTCGTGACGGTGGATCTGCCGGATTAAACTCGCCTGGGACGTGTCTCCATTGCTCCGCGCGAGTCAGCTCGCGAATTTCTTTCACGCGGTTCCAAACAAATACGCTCCAATTACATTCCCTCTGGATCCAAGCTGGCACAGTGGATGAGTCAGACCAGTAACAAACTTCTACATTTTCCAGTTTCAAAGAATCTAGAATGTCAGTTGTCGAACGAACTCCTATGGTCGCAGCGCGTAGTTCTCATCGCGGAATACTGTGTTTTGTATCGAGTTTATTTTTTGATTTCGGGGCAACTCTTGATTTGGCTTGCAAAAACGATGCTTGAACACCCGATTTCTTCTGAATTCTAACGAAGCAGACTGCAGCATAAGCGATTTTACTGGCATCGCAAAAAGTGTGAACGCTCGCACGATCACCGTGGTGAATGTCACCTAAAATGCATCGCGGAATCTGCAACTTATCCAAGTTCTTCAAGCTTTTGACCCATGCAAGAAATTCTTTTTTTTATGATTTCGTCAACTTCATCGTCCCATGAAAAGCTTTGTTCGCAAATTTGCTGTAATAGTATTCGCGGGCGAAGCGAAATAGGGCTTGCGAAACCGAGCGGGTCGAAGATGCGATGGGCCACTGAAAAAATGATTCTCCGCGTGATCTTACTACCGACTCCTTCGGATACCTTCGGCAATCTGAGCGACAGAGTATCAGATTTTTTATCCCAATTCATTTCCAGAACAGTAGTTTCATTCTTACCGGAGCCGTCTTCGTCAACATTATACTCCCACTCTCTGAGATCAAACCCCGCTGATTCCATCACTCTTTTTGCATCTGACATGAAACTACGCAAAATCTCAAGAGACTCGACGCTGGTCGCGCAATTGTCCACATAGTAGCTTTCTATCAATTTCCTGATATTGGAGATCAGCAAATCAGAGTTAGGCTTCTTTTCAAGTGATTCTAACAATTTTCTCAAATGCATGATAATGATCGTCATCAACATAAAGAGGCTGCTAGAAACGCCGAAAACGACTCAACATTGTCGCAATATTATCACTCTCCCATCCTCATCGAGCTTCAAGAGACGTAAGAAATCTCTATCATCGGGATGGATCGAAATCTGCAAGAATGCCTTTCTGATATCAGAGATCACCCTAATTCGATCAATTCTAAGACGTGTCCAAATAGGAGTCACGTATCCGATCAAATTTGGGCCCTTCTCAAGGCAGCCATTCAAAGATGTGAAATTACGGTCTTCCGCAGATGCATCAAATACTGGCCTTACACTAGTTGTACTCCCTTCTTTGATGACGGCGCGATGCGGTAAATAGTGTTTCGAATTGCTCTTCTCGCAGTCGGAGCCGCCTGGATAAAGCTCTAAAGAGCAGGTGCCGAGACGTAAAACTAAGAGATCAAGTTTTTTTTCTCGCAGTCGGAAACGCGCTCAATGATACCCTCGTCGATCTATTCGTTGAAGACAGCAGTATATTCGTCGGAGACTCCGTCTTTCTTCAGCTTCTTGAATGGAAGTTCAATCGTTTTTCAGCGACTTCTCTGTTGTTGTTCAAAGCTGCATGATTTTCTCGCCATGGCAGATTCACTTCGTAGCGGCATTCATTATTCACAGCGACAGTTCTCAGGGAATTCTCGCTCACTTCCTCCTCATGCTCTTTGCGAGATTTCTTTTTAATCGGGTCTCTTATGCCGAGCGAATCAAGACTCCACAAATCCGCAATCTTGCCTGTGTTAACAAACATAGAAGTGGCTATCGCAACAACATCGCTCCTTTCTTCAGAATCTGGCACCGCGCCAAGCAAAGTCCAACCTAGCCCAGTTTTGATCGCTCTTACGCACTCTAAGTCGCGTTTGCAGTCAGTGAGCAGCTTTCCCAACACATTTGATCCAATCAAAATTGAAATTTTATCGGCACTACAAACGTCGGTCAATTAGATGTTCATCTCGTCGAGCTCACGTATCCAAATACCATCGGTCACTATCGGTACGTTATCACATATCAAACTCTCGTCGAGTACGTCAAATTCACATGAAAAATCGTTCACGAAGTTCTGCGAATGAATAGAGTATTTCTTGTGCCTCTCTGTTCCCGAGCTCACACCACCGAAGAGAGAATGACAAAGAAGCTTCTCACCTATGAGTTATCTCATCGCCGCTGCTGCCTCTTTCGTGATATAAGATCTCTGTGACCCATTATCAGGAACCGCGCGCACAATAATTTCTCTATTCTCATTAATCAGTTTGACGCCCAGCGTTTGAATATATACCCCTGGATCATTAGAGAGATTAGACATTGCAGCAGAGTTTCCGAGATCATTGAGACTGCAAAAGTTGGCGAGAGATTTCTTCGCGTTCTCATTATTCTTATCATGACACGATAACAACGAATTCTGATCAGCTTCCGAATCTTTCCCTCCGAGACACATCAGAGTCATGTGCCGGCGTGAGCACAAACTGCATTTCATAAATACGTGGCATCTGGTACAAGGGTGATCAACAGCAAGATAATAGAAACAAGCACGCTTGTCTTTCACAATCTTCTTCTTCTCATCAAGTGTCAAGCTCTTGGCCTTCTCGCACTGCGAACTCTTGTGAGCATCGGAGTCGCGAAATATGCAGACGTTGCAGACGTTCGACACTATTGATTGAATCAAATACTGATACTCCAGGTCAGTTTTCATACTTCTATCGTTCTGGATCTTCTCAAATAAGCTCCAAAATAACAACCACTCTTTTACATCACCCCCAAACTTGAAGAGCTCTATCTTTTGAAGCTTGTAGCTATTCTTCACTTCACTACGAACCACAGTCACATGTCCATGAGAGCTTATTTGACTCACTTCATCTGGACTAGGCGATGCAAACTCATCTACAGAGGCCTCTGCAATCAAGAACTTCCTCCGATACTCATCAATGTCGTTTATTCCAGCTTCAATCGACTCACTAGATACATCCTCGCACTCGTAGAGTAGATCCATCACGGTTTCCGAAGATGTGTTCAAATCATTCATCTCTTCCTCTAGAAAGCTGAACTCGATGATAACCTGCCTCTTGTTGGGCCTCTCTGCTACCAAAGAATCGTTGAGCGTGTTGAGAGCCTTTGTGAACGCAGCACGGTGGGCTGTCCTCTTTCTCTTCGCCTTCTCCATGTTTCTCACGTTTGTTGCAATTTCACTGATCGACACACCACAAGTCTGCGCGTCCTGTCACGGTCGCCAATTGTTCTATTATGGGGACGGCAGGGCTTGAAAGGATCAAGTGGATCACGACAAACGAACTCGTGAATAACGAGAAATACGGATTTGAGATACAACGAAGATTTGATGAAGCATAAGGTATACAGGTACAATACAAAATGGGTTCGCTTGACCGCTCATCGTCACGGCTAGCGAGAGACTGACCCTCTCGCGCATTCTCTGGCCCTTCGACAGTGCCTGTTTTGGGCCCGGGCAGAGTTTTCCCGCACAGACACGCACAATCAGTTCCGCTACATCTGGCACGCACGCACAGCTCATATTTTTCTCACAGAAGTTTCCACGCGCTCTCTCTCATAATCCAACAGATGTCTTCGATGCAGTTCGGCTTCCGAAAGGGGCGCAGCAAACTCTGCGCGATCAAGTGCGTGCAAGATAAAGTGCAGTGCGCATTGGAGATGGCACCCCAACCAGGAGGGGTTTTTTTTGCTATCATTGCGCTAGATGTGAACAACGGTTCCAACACGGTGGGGTGGGAACGTTTCTCCAAGTCCCTGGATGGAAGAGTATGACCCCACTTGCTGGCGGTCGTCAGCAATGGACTGCGAGATTGTGTACTCATCTGCGATACCGACGAAGGACGCATTGAGCTGGAATTGTCTGCGAGCATAGCCCAAGGCTCTGTCTCTGGCCCATTTGAATGGAACACACGACGACTTCCTCGCTCTGAATCTCCCGGACGGGGCGGACCTGGTTGGGTTTGCGGACGACGCTGCATTAGTTGTTGTCGCCAAAACCGCGTGGGGAGTCGAGTGTATAGGCAACGAGGCACTCTACCGCGTTGGCCATTGGTTCCCCGATAACCACCTCGAGCTGGCCGAATACAAATGCGTTAGTTACTGGAAAGAGAAGCTTCCAGATGCTCGTGTCCACCATCAACGGGCACGAGATCCCTTTGGAGAGGGAACTCGAGTACTTGGTGGTGTGGTTCGACGATAAGTGTAACTACAAGGCCTAGCTGAGGGAAGCTGCGCTGAAGGCACACGGGGTGGGCAGTGCTCTCTAGCGGCTCATGCCGGATATCGGAGGGCCCGAGTCGAATAGAACAGCTCTTCCCAGCACCGTGAGCTACTCCATCATGCTCTACGGTGCGGCCATCTGGGGCCAAATGGCCAGCGATGCCGTGACCGGTGAGAAACTAGGCCCAGTCAAGCGGCGTCTCGCGCTCCGGACGATCAGCACCTTCTGCACCGTATCCTATGATGCAGTGCGTGTACTGGCAGGTACTCCACCAATTTGCTTGCTAGGCGCTAAATGAGGGCGAATGTGGGGAAGGCAAGAGGCTCTCAAGAGTGACGGTATAGAGCCAAACCCGCCCCGCCAAGCCCTCATCCGAGAGGTTGAACGGGTGAGGTAGTGGAGGGATGGCAGAAGGAGTGGAGCAGGTCAACCAAGGGTCGCTAGACGCGCGGACTGATCCCCAACATAATCAGATTGATCGATCGATCCCACGAAGAGTTGGACTACTGGCTGATGCAGGCGATGAGCGGGCATGACTGCTTCGAGGAGTACGTGGAGTGGTTCCAGAAGAAGGAAACTCCGGTCTGCCAGGTGAGTGGGGCCGAATGGGATGACGCAGAGCACGCTTTCTTCCAGTGCGAGGAGACAAGTTTAGAGAGAGCGAAGCTCATGGATTTGCTTGGAGCTCAGCTAACACCTGAGATCCTCGTGCCAACCATGCTTCGCAGTAAAAAAGCATGAGCTAAGATTCGACTCCAGCGAGACGGCGATCACCCGAAAGGAGAGCGTGAACGGGTTTTGCTGCGCCAGACAAGAGATGCTGCATAGCAAACAGCGACGATCTAAAGAGTGATCAACACCGGACAATCCAGAGAGAAGGAAGAAGAGCTGAAGATTTAGAGAGACACGCTACTGTAGCGCGTGACGCTCCTTCCACCCCAAAGTAATGCGCAGGCAGTTCCAGGGTTGGTTGGTTATGACATGGTGGATGTCACCCCAATTACCGGGGAGGTTTAGGCGGTGCTGTGCTCTGTGCAAACCCAGATGCGCAACCCACCACAACGGCTGCGAGCAGATTACCCTCATTGAGCACCATAAATTCATATATATCTGTCCCCCTCATGAACAGAAAAAAATGTAAACTCGCCAAAAATCTCCGACAAAACGGCTGAGGTGGTTCCACTACTTTTCTGCACAACATAGCCGGGATATGCCATTCCCGACAGCGGAACTGGCACTCCCCGACCGACGGTATAGCTGAGGATTCGATCGTCAGTTATTCCTGATTCTCGGGATGATGAACAGTTCTCACGCGACACGTGGACTATCAAGGTATCTTCAGACGGGCAAGATTATATGCAAGTGAACAAAATACATAGGAAGAATAACTCTATCTCCAGCCAATACTTACAACAATCTTAATGATGGGTCGATATGATCATTCTCATACCATCAAACTAAATATGCATCTTGCAAGTGCAAACACAAAATAACCGCGTTCAACTCTGGCCAATTCCCTCATGAAGGACGCAGATTACAAAGGACACATACAATCTCTCACAATAAAGTTGATATATTATGATGATTTAAAAGCAATCACCACAAATTTTCGATCATTCTAGTAACATATTTGGCATAATGCGACTACGAATTCATTCCCATGATTGGGAGCAAATACAGTTACTGAAGCCATGCTACCAGGTACACTTCGTTTCATCCCCAATAAAACTCATGACAAAAGTTATTACGAGAGAGAAAATTAGTTTCCAGGCAAGAAGCTCGTTCGCATGAATTCATCAAAAGTATAATCGAACTCTGGTGTTATTTCCTGTAAAAAAACTGAGTACATCGAAGGGATCTAGTATAAAAGTCATACATTGTGGTCAGTACATTGCTTCCAGCACGGTCACATGAGAGTATTTCATGACACCGCACGTGAACGGGTAGTTTTGTACGAACGACTGCTCGTGACACAAGCGAAGCGAGTGTGACAACTCCTCCGTATCAAAACTACTCCTCCGTACGGTTCCATACAATATTTTATAGCATGAGTGACTGGAAATCATGTTTGAAGTTGCGATTTCTAGGTTAAAGTACTATAAATGATCCTTTTAATTAATCATGGTGACTAATTTCCTCCAAGAATTATTGGAGACATAACGAAAGATGATAGAAAGAGACATTTGGCTGGAACTACATTCAAACGTGCGTGCCGATGAATGAAAATTGGCAGTTTATGGAAGAGGAAGTGAGGAGAAGGGGGAATGGAAGTTCTCATGAACTCGCTGGAGTCATCCGACAGCTTTGATCAATTTCCCGAGCCTGCAGAGCTACGTTTTGCGGAATCCTATGAAGCCTTCTCATCCACCGCACAATATCAGTTGTTGTTTTTTGGGTATCTAACCTTGTCTGCTTCATGCTTATCGGAGAAATTTTTTGACAGATAGCCATTGTACATACCTAGAAGATAGATAAAAGGTATCATCATGTGTTTGATTACCACTTCAAATGAAATTTCATCGAAAGAATCGCTTTTTCCAAAATTTGTTGACTAACAATAGTAATTCAATTCTTCGGGATTTCTAAATATTCTCATCGCGTGGAGCACCCTCGAAAAAAGTTGTCCTAACTGTTTTGCTGGTGATCTTTCAACATTTCCATTGGAATTTCGTAGCCCGGAAAATGATGAAATATTTCGTCAACTCGGGATTTGATAGGTGAAGATGCGTAATTAGATGTCAATCTTCGAACTGTATCTGGTATTAATCATTCGTCTGAGGATGCGATGTCAGGAAGTGAATGGAATTGCAGGCAAAAATCAACGAGAATCTCCAAAGGAACCGTTGAAGATATCTATTGGCGAGATTTTCGTACCATTCCGAATAATAGAAATAGCTCCTTTTCAAAACTATTGAAAGAATGCGTGATTTGTGCTCCATGAAGAATGTAATCTAAAATGAACTTCTGCATCGATTTTCAAATGAAAAGCTGAAGGCGGGTATAAGGAGTTCCCTGTCCGATTATTTTTAAGAGCCATCAACAAATTCTCTGACGCTGCCCTGTTGAATATTTGTGACGTGTTTTGAGAATTGACATTAGGAGGGTTGGGTGCGAGTCGATGTGAAAACGGAATCCCCAGTCACGCTGTTCTGTACTCAACTTTTCTACCCATCGCTAGAATACGAGTTGAATTCATCTATATCGAGCTAGACGGGAAGTATCAGCAAGTAATGGAGAAATTGCTACTCATTTCACTCACTCAGTACCAGGTCGATTCATCATTGGACAATTGGCTTCGTGGGGGTCTTCTAGGTATCCAATTGCTTCTCTCCGCACTTTCTGGCTGAAACAAAAGATTTCCCAGGTTGTCAGTGAGATGGTAATTAAGGACTAGCTTTAAGAAATCTTCCGGTCCTCCTCACTTTTATTCAGAATCCAACAAATGGGGCGAATGACAGCTCCTAGGTCCAGATTCATCTACATAAAAATTTTGAAATCAATGCCAATAGATTGTTTATATCAAACTTCCAATTCCAAAGCACGTCCTTAGATTTCATTTGATCATCAAGACTGAAACTTCGTATCAGACTCACCGTTCCTCCAACAATGTTATGCCTCCTCTTGTACTCCACACATCCCTCCCTCGATTCATCCTTATGGAAAGTTATGGCATTTGATATAGAGCCGGTTCCCTCTCCAAAGGCCTTCTTTCAGTGGTTGTGAAGAAGAGTTGGAATTATGATTATGTGCAAAACAATGTGGGCCGAAGGAATTAACCTCCAATTCGGATTTTACAGATGTATTTAGGCACTGAGTAAGCTACTTTTCAACACTGGTAGCATAGAAGCAGTTTACATCCAATTATATATCGATACAAGGATGGGAGCTCATGGATAGATGCGAAATAATTTGTTCCGCGAGCAACTATACACGCGCTGGATTACTCTTCAATGTCAACGGGAAATATAGGGAAGAGTAATGTGGTGAGGTTTTCCTGCTTTTGTCGTACTCCTCTGGCGGGTAGCCCGCGCCTTGTCTCGTCTGCTACGTCGTGACCACACCCAGCTCACAGAGTTGTTGAGAGCAGACAAAAAACAAATCAAGCTCGTTGAAATAGAGCCAGCTTAAGCGGTTGTGCTTTCAGAGAATATCGTTATCCAAAGTTAGAACTAGTTTGCGATGTGTACAAGCGGAACTGATGAGATTGAATTGTTTGTGTGAAGATAGCAGACGGGACTGGCAAAAATTGGACCAAAAATCCACTCACGTTACTTTTCTCGCGTCCCAATTCATCAATTCGAGGTCTCTGTGGGTATGCAAGAGTGGCTCATTGCGTGTATAAACGCACAACGGCAACCTTCTTATACTAAATCTACGAGATTTCAGGCTTAAGACGACGAATCTCATAAAACTTCGACTCCTGTTCGAGTTCTTGATAGAATGATCACCGTATTTGCATTCAATGTTGCCACTGTTTACTAATATGCTGCACGAAAACATTCTGCTAGTGGATATCACAATCATCAAATTCCAGCACATTGGAGAATGAGCCTAGTCTCAATGTAAAGGAAACCGACGTTCGAACCTTTTCAGAGTGAGCAAGAGAAAACAAAATTGGAGCATAGTGAAGAAAAGGTCCTTGCTAGAAGGTTTGATAATCGAGTGAATGTACCCGATGTGTTCAGATCAAATCCTTTTTATCCTTTCATCTCCTTCTCTACTCTCCGCATATAGCCAATGCTTGCCCTGGGTCTAATATTGGTTGATGATTTCCATTTCGTCCAGCAACTATAGGAGCACTGTGCACTTCTTCATCAATATTTTCTTCACTATGCGAAGGAGTATGACGAACGGAGGTTTCGTGCAATGATAGAACAATAGAGAATTTTGATGAAACTGAATCACTGAAGCACTCCTGGGGAAAGTATGAGTTTCCAAAATGTTCCAACATACTCACAAGATTCACTGACACAATCATCATCATTTGGAGAGGATAATATTGTAGGAGACTTGTTTTTCTCTGTTCTGTGATCAACCATCATTCCTTCTTGGAAAATCTTGCCTTCGAAACTAATGCTCTTTGTGACCCGAAGGGATTTTGAGTGCATGATCTTGGTCCTTCTTCCAGTTCTGGAATACATTGAGAATCCGATATGAATGTTCCTGTATTTGATTTTTCCGAGGAGGAATCTCCTGTAGTTTGGTTCCTTGTAGCATCGGTTTGCTGACGTTTGCTTTTGGGTGTAGATCTCAGCAGTCGTGACTGGTTTTCCTCCTCAATCATGTGTTGTGAGATTGACATTTCAGCCACTTGCTGTTGATGAATACAGCTTAAGGATTATGTGACAGTGTTCGAGTCTTGAGTGCCAGTAACAAGCCTGTTGATAACATAGAACATCTGCGATACCGACCGGGTAAAACAACAAGTAATCGCAAATATGGCGGTTATCATATCTAGGGCCTTTCGTGGGTCTCGATCACTCCATCATTTATATGGAGTCACAAGAGAGATCACCTTGGTCACTCCTCATGAGAGCTGAATGGCGGATTAATTTGATGGGAGAGATTTTGATCATCGTAGGATTGAGAATTTCGTGGCTCGATTTGTGAATTTTGCGTGGACTGTGATTACTCGGGTAAAAACCTACGGAAACGTTCCATTTCTAAAAGTCACGTATACATAGGGTGAGTTTGCATTGAATCCGATTAGAATGGCACATGTATGCGTGTTCAATTCATCATGGAGCATTCGGAGTAACAGTTTTCTAGTCCACGGAACTGACGTCCTCGGAACTGACATTTTGCTCCAAATCTGACCTTAAGGGAGTAACCTCGGTACCACCGACGATCGGATTTTCTCAACTTCGACAGATTCACGCGCACCTTTGTCTTAAATGTTGATTAGAACTCAATGAACTTGCACATCAATTTCCATAAGCATCCA
>JAPYYZ010001290.1:0-23459 GCA_030522705.1 Eretmocerus eremicus
CCATGGGACCCATGGGATCATCCTGGGTCAATCCTGGGATCTCCTTGGAACTGCATGGGACCCCGCGAAACGGGGCTCTACGTTCTTGGAGAACTCAAGGGACGTCGTGGGACCCCATGGGACCCCATGGAAAGCCCATGGGACCCATGGGACCATCCTGGGCCCATCCTGGGACCGCCTGTGACCTGCTAAGGACCTCGCAGAATGGGGCTCGACGTGCTCGGAGAACTCGAGGGACGTCATGGGACCTTGCGAGATTAGGCTCCACGTGCTCGGGGAACCAAAGGGACCTCGCGGGACCTCATGTGACTCATGGGGATTCCATGGATCCCATGGGATCATCCCGTGACCATCCTGAGACCATCTTGGGACCTCCTGCGACATGCAAGGGACTCCGCGGAATGGGGCTCTACGTGCTCACGGAACTCGAGGGACGTCGTGGGACCTTATGGGACCTCGTGGAGAGCCCATGAGACCCATGGGACCATCCTCGGACGGTCCTGGGTCCATCCTGGGACCTACTGGGCCCTGCATGGGACCTCGGAAGAAAGGGGCTCGACGTGCTCGGGAAACTCGAGGGACGTCGTGGGACCTCATGGGACCTTGTGAGAAGCACATGGGAACCATGGGACCATCCTGGGACCATCCTGGGACCTACTGGGCCCTGCACGGGACCTCGGGAGAAAGGGGCTCGACGTGCTCGGGAAACTCGAGGGACGTCGTGGGACCTCATGGGACCTCATGAGGAGCCCATGGGACCCGTGGGACCATCCTGGGACAATCCTGGGACCTGCATGGGACCTCGCGAAATGGAGCTCTGCGTACTCGACGACCAAAAGGGACGTCTCGGGACCTCATGGGACCTCATGAGAAGCCCATGGGACCCACGGCACCATTCAGGGACTTCCTGGGACCTGCATGGGACTTCGCGAAATCGGGCTCTACGTGCTCGAGGGACTCGAGGGACGTCATGGGACCTCATGTGGATTCATAAGAAGCCCATGGGACCCACGGGACCATCTTGGGACCTCCTGTGACCTGTATGGGACCTCGCTCAATGGGGCTCTACGTGATCGGGGAACTCAAGGGACGTCAAGGGACCTCATCGAACCTCATTGAAAGCCCATGGGACCCTAATACCATCCTGGGACCTCCCGGGACCTGCATGGGACCTTGCAAAATTGGACTCTACGTGCTCGGGGACCTCAAGGGACGTCGTGGGACTTTGTGGGAGCTCATGGGAAGCAGATGGGACCAATGGGACCATCCTGGGACCATTCTGGGATCTCATAAGGAGCCCTTGGGACCCATGGGACCACCCTGGGACAATCCTGGGACCTCCTGGGACCTGCATGGGACCTCGGAAAACGGGGCTCTAGGCGCTCGAGGAACTCAAGGGACCTCGTGAGACCTCATGGGACCCATGGTACCATCCTGGGACCACCCCCGAACCTCCAGGGACCCCATGGGTTCTCGCAGAATGGGGCTCTACGTGCTCGGAGAAGTGAAGGAACGTCGTGGGTCCTCATGGGACCTGATGGAAAGCCCATGAGACCCATGGGATCATCCTGGGTCAATCCTGGGATCTCCTGGGAAAAGCATGGGACCTCGCGAAACGGGGCTCCAGGTGCTTGGGGAACCCAAGGGACGTCGTGGGACCCCATGGGACCTCATGGAAAGCCCATGGGACCCATGGGACCATCCTGGGCCCATCCTGGAACCGCCTGGGACCTGCTAGGGACCTCGCAGGATGGGGCTCGACTTGCTCGGAGAACTCGAGGGACGTCATGGGACCTGCATGGGATCTTGCGAGATTAGGCTCCACGTGCTCGGGGAACCAAAGGGACGTCGCGGGACCTCATGAGACTCATTAAAAGCCCATGGATCCCATGGGATCATCCCGTGACCATCCTGAGACCATTTCGGGACCTCCTGTGACATGCATGGGACCTCGCAAAACGGGTTTCTACGTGCTCGGGGACCTCAAGGGACGTCGTGGGACTTCATGGGAGCTCGTGAAAAGCAAATGGGACCAATCGGACCATCCTGGGACCATCCTGAGACCTCCTGGGACCTCATAAGGAGCCCTCGGGACCCATGGGACCATCCTGGGACAATCTTGGGAATTCCCGGGCCCTGCATGGGACCCCGGGCAAAAGGGGTTCGACGTGCTCGGGAAACTCGAGGGACATCGTGGGACCTCATGGGACCTTGTGAGAAGCACATGGGAACCATGGGACCATCCTGGGACCTACTGGGCCCTGCATGGGACCTCGGGGAAAAGGGGCTCGACGTGCTCGGGAAACTCGAGGGATGTCGTGGGACCTCATGGGACCTTGTGAGAAGCACATGGGAAGCATGGGACCATCCTGGGACCATCCTGGGACCTTCCAGGACCTGCATGGGACCTCGCAAAATGGGGCTCTGTGTGCTCGGAGAACTCGAGGGACGTCGTGGGTCCTCATGGGACCTTATGAGAAGCCCATGGGACCCATGGGACCATCCTGGGACAATCCTGGGACCTGCATGGGACCTCGCGAAATGAAGCTCTGCGTACTCGACGACCAAAAGGGACGTCTCGGGACCTCATGGCACGTCATCAGAAGCCCATAGAACCCATGGGACCATCCTGGGACCATTCTGGAACTCCCTGGGACCTGCATGGGACTTCGCGAAATTGGGCTCTACGTGCTTGAGGGACTCGAGGGACGTCATGGGACCTCATGGGGATTCATAAGAAGCCCATGGGACCCACGGGACCATCCTGGGACCTCCTGGGACCTGTATGGGACCTCGCCCAATGGGGCTCTACGTGATCGGGGAACTCAAGGGACGTCAAGGGACCTCATAGAATCTCATTTGAAGCCCATGGGACCCATGGGACCATCCTGGGAACTCCCGGGACCTGCATGGGACCTCGCAAAATTGGACTCTACCTGCTCGGGGACCTCAAGGGCCGTTGTGGGACTTCATCGGAGCTCATGAAACGCGAATGGGACCAATGGGACCATCCTGGGACCATTCTGGGACCTCCTGGGACCTCATGAGGAGCCCTTGGGACCCATGGGACCATCCCGGGACAATTCTGGGACCTCCTGGGACCTGCATGGGACCTCGCAAAATGGGGCTCTACGTGCTCGGGGATTCCTAGGGATGTCGTGGGACCTCATGAGACTCATGAAAAGCCCATGGATCCCATGGGATCATCCCGCGACAATCCTGAGACCATCTTGGGACCTCCTGCGACATGCATGGGACCTCGCGAAATGGGGCTCCACGTGCTTGGGGAACTCGAGGTCCGTCGTGGGACCTCATGGGACCTTATGAGAAGCCCATGGGACTCAAGGGACTATCTTAGGACCATCCTGGGACCCACTCGGCCCTGCATGGGACCTCGGGAAGAAGGGGCTCGACGTGCTCGGGAAACTCGAGGGACGTCGTGGGACCTCATGGGACCTTGTGAGAAGCACATGGGAACTATGGGACCATCCTGGGACCATCCTGGGACCCACTCGGCCCTGCATGGGACCTCGGGAAGAAGGGGCTCGACGTGCTCGGGAAACTCGAGGGACGTCGTGGGTCCTCATGGGACCTCATGAGAAGCCCATGGGACCCATGGGACCATCCTGGGGCAATCCTGGGACCTGCATGGGACCTCGCGAAATAAAGCTCTGCGTACTCGACGACCAAAAGGGACGTCTCGGGACCTCATGGCACGTCATCAGAAGCCCATGGGACCCATGAGACCATCCTGGGACCATCCTCGGACCTCCTGGGACCTGCCTGGGACTTCGCGAAATGGGGTTCTACGTGCTCGAGGGACTCAAGGGACGTCATAGGACCTCATTGGGATTCATAAGAAGCCCATGGGACCCACGGGACCATCCTGAGACCTCCTTGGACCTGTATGGGACCTCGCTCAATTGGGCTCTACGTGATCGGGGAGCTTGAGGGACGTCGAGGGACCTCCTGGACTCTCATTGACAGCCCATGGGACCATCCTCGGACCTCCCGGGACTGCACGGAACCTCGCGAAATGGGGCTTCACGTGCTCGGGGACCTCAAGGGAAGTCGTGGAAAGATCGATCAAAAAAACCGGCTTGACAGCCTTAAAATTCATAAATCAAGGAACGAAATGCGCTATCTCTGACCGCGATTAGGTGCAAAATGAGCTCACACCTTTGAGATTCAGAATCGTTGTTGATACTCCTCTAGCGCATGGCTTGAGGCACCAACAGTTAATTTCGTAGTCTGAAAGATGTGGGCTCATTTCTCACTTGATCGGGATTGGGGATAACGCATTTACTCCCTTGTTTCATAAGCTTCGAGGCTGTTGAGCCACTTTTCCGATTTTAGCCTGTAATTATTTGAAAAATATCGCCAAAGTAGAGTTCGTGTAACTGGTGGCCGCCACCCGAACTAATTGCTCATCGTGCAAATGCTTGCTACCGCGTATACGTGTTTTGAGAACCGCGTGAAACGAGGTCTCGGCTCAATACACAAATCGCGTATAAGCCAAAATCGCGTAAACCATAACCACGTATAAGTAGTCTCGACTGTAGTCTCGCCGCTCGCACTCTCCTGAGCCATGCGCCGCATCGGCTCTCTCGCCACCTTGCGCCCCGTATTTCGATGCGGCTTGCATGGCCTGGAGGGGTGCGCCGCATTGGCTCTCTCGCTACCTCGCATGAGCCACATAAAATATGCATGGAGACAGGAGTCTGCCGCGTGTCGGCATCACTCCTCTCTCCCGCTCGTCTCCTCGTCTCGTGTCTCATCTCCATCGTCCCCCTCTACTTATCCTCTCGCGCCCGCCCCGGCTGCGAGATAGTATAGCATCGTGGTATATTTAGCAGCCATGCAGCTCCGAGTATACCCCGCCTGTATTGGACGGAGTGGGCTTTTCTGGAGTTTCGTATTTTTCTCGCGATTAGTGATGGAACTGTATGATTAATTACAACTTCAAACTCAAATCTCAAGCCCCTCTGCGGGGGGCCGATGAACCCATGCGACATCCAAGCCTCAGGTGTTGGAGGTTGCTGGTGGCTCACCGGTAAGACTTTTGCTTCGTACGCAAAAGATCGTAAGCTCAAATCCAGGCCTGAGCACATTTCTTTTTCTTCTTCAGATTCTTATGACTTTTGCAATGCTATCTCTATCATTCATTTAGTTCTTTCCCAAATTCTGGACTATTTGAATTTCCAATGACTTCACGTTTTTGAGCATTCCTTTCAATTCTTCACGTTCAGTGGGGCATAGGATAACTCGGAAATATTTTAACATATTGACTTGGAATTCCATACATCACTCCAAAACCATCATCCGATGAGGTGATCGTATTCTGATTCATGTTGAACTTAACGTTGAACCAGAATGAACTCATGAATCTTTCTATACTCCCAATTATCCAGCACTCCGAAATAAAACCTCTCTTCTCTGCACTCTTGAATCTATCACTCGAAAATTCGACAGGGATTATTCTCGGACTTTTCTCACGTTCCCTCGATTGCTTGGTTCAGAATCTCAATTTAATTCAGAATAGCCCTCTTTCGGCACTTTTTCGCCGGTTCCCTCCGTGTCTTGTTTAAAGAAACCTGGTATAAAAAATCCTGGGAATATCATAAAATTCCATGATATCTCACTGGGCCATGGTCCAATTGGATTCCATGGTATTCAAGGAGGCCACGCAAAATTCCACATGGGACCCTATAGGATATGGACTCGTATCTCGCACGATCCTACGGGATTCGTTTTGACTCTGATTGATATATTATGGGGTCCCATGGACTGATGGAGGATCACGTGGGAACAGATAGTGATTGAATTTCATGTAGGGTTTCACATGAACTCATGAGATCCCGGAAAATTTTGGTTTCTGGGAGGAAAAGTCTTGTAATTGTCACGGCAAACCCTCCCCCTTCAGAATCCTCATCTTCCTTGGTCACGTATTTCTCTGAAATATTTTCTTTTCAACGTATTTTTCATCGACTCGACGAGAGTCGAGAAAGAATATGTATTTGAGAATCGATAAAGAATATAGTTCACCTCCGTTTTCACCCGAATTTTTCCCGAAAAATGTCTATGGTCAAGTCTATGTTGGCATGACTCCACGTGTGTGTATGTGCCCTACCAAACGTGAGGAATTGAAAGTAATGCTGGAGGAGTCAAATTATTGGACAACCGAACATTCAAGAATTAGGGGAGAACTGAATAAATGATGAAAATAGCATTGAAACAGTGATGAAAATCTGGGGGAAAAAGAAAAATGTGCTCAGGCCGGGATTTGAACTCACGATCTTTTGCGTACGAAGCAAGAGTTTAACCGGTGAGCCACCAGTTAGCTCTAGTACCCGAAGCTTGGATATCGCATGGGTTCATCGGCCCCCCGCAGAGGGGCTTGGGATGTAAGTTTGGAGCTTGTAATCAATCATACGGTTCCATCAGCCCTTCCGTTCAATACAGGCATTGGATACTCAGAGCTGCATGGCTGCTGTATATACCACGATGCTATTCTATTTCGCAGCCGAGGCGAGCGGGAGAGGATAAGTAGAGGGGGACTGAGGAGACGAGACACGGAACGAGGAGACGAGCGGAAAAGAGGAGAGTTGCAAATACGCGGCAGACTCCTGTGCCCATGCATATTTCATGTGGCTCATGCAAGGCAGCAAAAGAGCCGATGCGGCGCACCTCTCCAAACCGTGCGAGCCGCATCGGACTACGGGGTGCGAGGTAGCGAGAGAGCCGATGCGGCGCATGACACAGGAAAGTGCGAGCGGCACGACTACTCAGGCTGGTAGTAATAGTCGTAAAGCAGCTCTAAATTAAAGCAGTTCAATGCAGGCTAGGTCAAAACACCCACCCACTAAACACTGGAAAACGACCTAGCCTGCACTGAGCTGCTTCAATTTAGAGCTGCTTTATGACTTTTACTACCAGCCTTATACACGCTGTGACGGCCCCGCGCATGCCGCCACCCATTATTCTGCGTGTTGGGGAGCTTTGGTCAGAGGATGATGATAGCATAGAAGTCACCAATGCACAACCAAGATAATATCATCTTTTCGTCGGCCCGAGTCGGGGTACGAGGGCGGGTCCCCTGTCTCTCTGGAATTTCGTGCCCCACTCCGGCATTTCGCCAGCCGAACATCGCTGATTCATAATGATACGAATTAGCGATCTGAGTGCAGCGAGTTCAATTCTGTCCGCCAGGTCGAGCCTGGTCGCACCCTAAGGACCTTGAGGCCAATGAACATCTCGTTTTTATCAGATTTGACGATTGAAGGATATCTAAACCCTTTTATCAACTCTCAAATTGATTGACCGATCAATCGCATATTTCACTATGTCAAGGATTAGGTCACGGAAATCTGATTCAAGTTTCGATCAACGCGTTTTGTGCTCCTCGCAAGCGACCAAATATCACCTCGGTTGATATATATATATATATATATAGTATTCCAAAATTACTGCAGATAACTGTTCGTGCGAGCGAATATGGGAAGAAAGGCGTGCATCGTTACCGACTTTGCAATCTGAAGTTAGCTAATCTAATTTGCGAAGCGTGATATGCAAAATGTAAATCGGTTGCGATGCGAGATAGAAAGTATGTAAGTGAGGTCGCCAAATTTTTAAGAGAGAATAACCATAATATATCATCTTAATCTCTCCTCAGTCACAGGCTTCATACCAACCACAAAGGAGAGGAATTCTTTGGAATCATTTAGCAAGCGATGGTGACGCCTCGCCCCGCTCTATATACGGAACTTGACGTAGCCTCCTCACCATACTTGAATGTGATACTTGAAATCATTATTTTTTTAGCTCGGCTTGACTTTCCACGGGGATACTTTTCCACGATCGATCATCTATTCCACCATGTTGAATCCAAGTGGGGCTTTGATCCACATTTCAATTCAAAAATCGATTGATATTTCGATTGACAATTTGGTCTGACAAATCAATTGATTCATCAGTTGACATATAAATTGAATAACCAGTTGATATATCAATTGATGTGTCAATTGATTTTTTTTTGGCAGGGATACTCGGGAGAATTATGCATCAAGGTCCAGGGCTCGCGTCCTCTCCATTTTCAAAGTCCGACGGCGCACAGTGGGAAATTCTTCAAAGTGATGTTTTGGAATCTCATATCTCTAGAACGCCTCTAGATTCAAGCCTGATACTCATAGCTCATGGAGACGGATGTATTTCTGAAAAACTTTCCAAGGAGAGACGCAAGAATATTTCTACTGCGGAAGTATAGATCTGGATGCTATCTTGTTTTTTTTTTGAGAGGGGAAAATGCGTTACGCATGATAAGAGTGCCGGCCCTCCCCTATGTGGGACCCCCAGAGGCTTCGGTATACCCACTAAAAATCCCTTTGACACAGTGGCCAGTCAGGTACCACTTGTGCATTACTCCTGACGCGGCCGGCACGTTTGGTGCACGGTGCGCATACTTCTTTGCTCTTTCTCAGCATGTCCGGTTTGCCATCTCCGTCTATTTCTTCGCCTCCTTCATCTCAAACGCAGCTTCCTTTTCATCATTGATCGCGTTGCTGGCGTTGCAGCTCCCGCTCCTCCTTCTCCTTTCTGTTGATTGCAAGCTTGACGAACTCAGCGGTTAGGCGCCAGTCGTCCTTGCTCCGCAGCATGATTCCCACGATGTTCTCCGGACCCAAAGATCGTCCAAGTCGACCCTCCAGATCTGCCCTCTCCGTTTCCGTATCCGGGCACTCAAAGAGCACGTGTTCGGCGTTGTCCCATGGAGCGTCGTACATCTGACACGATGCCACGTACTTCTCCTTGAATCGATAAAGGTACTCGCCGAAGCAATGTGGGTTGCTGAATGCCTGGGTCAGCCAGTAGTCGAGCTCCCTGTTAGCTCACTCGCCCCACTCCTCGATCACGGGGATGAACTGGTAGGTCCACCCTCCGTCGGCATTCGGAACATCCCATTCTGCCTGCCTCGCGGTCAAGGTTCGCGCCCTTTCCTGGTTGCGTATCATTTCTTTATGTGCCGGCGTCACTCGGTTGACCACTGTCTTCAGGTGCTCTACGGTTCTCCAAGTTCTGACTCGCTCGTCCACTAGAAGACGGATTGGGAGCGTCTTCGCGAGAACGCATGTCGCGTCCTGGGACAGAGTCCTGTAGCTACTCATCACTCTCATTGCTGCTCTCCGCTGTACGGGTGCCATCCACTTGTTGATCTCAGCTCCGCAAGTAAATTGGCCTGATAGAGGCGAACCATAGAGCATCAGGGAGGAGCTCATGTTGTTCAGAAGTTTCCTTCTCGACGGCTTTGGCCCTCCGATATTGGGCATCAGTCGTTGAAGAGCAGTCCCGGTCCTGTCTGTCTCCTGAGAGGCATCTGGGAGGTACTTTTTGGAGGTCCACTCATCGTCAAGCCACACGCCAAGGTACTTGACTTCTTTCTTCTGTGGAACTTCTTCTCCGTTGATGAGGAAAACGGGCGGCTTACACTTTCTGAAGCCTCTCCGTTCCGTCACGATGACCGCTTCGCGCTTGGATACAGCGGGTACCAGACTCCTGCCAGCCATCCACGTTACCCCGAGTTCCAGGCATTCGTTCGTCACGTCCGGGAATTTGATAGGGCCCAGGGCTACCACTACAAGAGCAACGTCATCTGCCTATCCGACTAACTCCGCGTTTCCGGGGAGCTCCATGTTCAGCAAGTCATCGTACCGGACATTTCAGTCAAATGGGCCCTTAACTGAGCCCTGGGCAATCCCTGCTGAGAGTTCTATCTCGTCGAAATCGACCACCACAGACCTATCTCTGAAGCAGTTGCTCACTATTGCAAGAAGGTACCCAGAAACTCGGCCTTTAAGTGACCTGTAGATCCACTCTCAACTCGCGGAGTTGAAAGCGTTCTTCACGTCAAGTAGGACGATGGCACAGTATCCTCCAGGTTCAGGGGTCTGAGCGTCCTCTCCACGGCGTTCAGCACCGCCTGGATGGCGTGGAGGGTGCTGAGACCTTCCCGGAACTCAAACTGCCTAGGCGATAGTCCTCCACTCTGTTCATACGCTTTCTCGAGACAATTCAGTATCATCCTCTCGTGGAGCTCCCTCAGGTCTTCAAGCATACCCAGGAGTCTATTCGACGATGCTGCGTTGGGATTTCCGCCCTTCCCTTTTGGTATGAGGACAAGCCTCTGGCGCTTCCACTGTCTAGGGAACGATCCTAACATAAGACATCTGTTGAAGAGCTGGAGGATTAGCAGCGGTCTCGACTCTACGATAAGCTCCAAGGCCTCGTTAGGGATCCCGTCTAGCTCGCGCGGATGATGTCCGAACAGAGCTCCGTCCAAGTTGAATGATCTAATTATCCAAAATCGAATCCCCTCCAGCGGTGACTTACAGCAACAGCTTGATCGGTTCACTCAGGAGCTCTGTTCAAATACCATACGCATGATCCCGAGGTTTCTATGTGGCTGCACAAAGCTCATGTGCAGCCTGAAACTATTGAATTTGATAGTGGATCGGGTGCTCGTTATGTGCACGTGTTCAATGGAGAGTAGACGAAAATCACGCAAACGGGTGAGGATGACTGCGTGGCGCAGACGCGGAGCAGCATTTGCAGCGTTTGTAACGCCGCGTATCGGGCTATCAATGTACTCTGGGTTGTCACGATAGCGTACCTTCCCCCACCATGGTACTTGATAAACGTGTGTACACGACTGTGTGCAAGACACATCTTCTTCGCATTTGTTACAATGGAAGAGATAGATATGTGAATATTCCGACTGATACTCCCAATTGCTTATGACAAATGCAATTTCTGCTATAAAAAATGGTAATCAGAAACACTTGGCACAAGCGATTGACGATCCACATGTCGATGCCTCCTTTCGAGAAGATGCTATCTCGAAACTCAATTCTGAAAGATGCTATCTCCTATATTATTAGCATAGGAGACAGCATAGTCTAGAATTAGGTTATGAGATGGCATCTCCTCGATAGGACGCGTCGATGTGACAAACCTTGTTGTGTCCATAAAGTTCCATTCCCATCGTATCGTACCGTTCTTTCTGATATAACCCAAGAATACCAGTAAAGTCATGGAGTTTTTGAGGCGACTCCGTCAGTCTCACACAAGAATTGACTATTTGACGTCACATGGCAGCGATATCTAAAACTAACTTCGAGTAACTCTCTAATCGAGAGGACAGCGTTGAACCGAAGGAGCCATAGAGTCCACACGATGGCCGATCTTATTATTATAATCATGCCATCAGAAGCTCTTTACTCGATTAAACTTGTAACTATAATTTGTATCTGATTAAATAGAGATATTAGTAATCGAATCCCAGTTGACAGATTGCTAAGTGAGGTTCAAATGAATAAATTTTGATTGCCATGAACTTCTTCCCCGACGATAAGTATTAGATAATAGTTACACACAAAAAGGAGGAAGGCGATAATTATGACGATATACGAGTATCACTCGGATTAGCATCAGTCAATGCTGCAGACAGACTCTCAAATCATCCTTCGAGCCAATTCAGATATTCAGCTCTGGTCGCTCAATATCCAATGAATAATGATTGCATCGGTCTCAGAATCTCTAGACATGATGTTCGATATCCAAAGTATGTGATCATTCACCCGAAGAGAATTAAACATATCACTCGGATAAGTATCAGTCGATGCCGCAGATGAATTCCGGATCTCATCCTTGGAGCCAACCTAAATCTTTAGTTCTGATCGCTCAGTATCGAGGAAATGATCATGAGATCAATCTCGAAATCACTAAAAGACGTCACCTCCGATATCCAGAGGATGTAGTCATTCACTGAGAGGAAATCCAGTATATCACTCGGATTAGCATCAGTTGATGCCACAGACGAACGCCGGATTTTCAGCTCCGATTGCTCAGTGTCCGGGAAATAATGATCGTATCGATCTCAAAATATCTCGAAGTGATGTTCGATATCGAAAGAATGTGATCATAACTCCTGGAGAGGATTGAGAATGTCATTCGGATCAGCATCAATTGATGCCGCAGACGAACTCCGGATTTTGCCCTCCGAGCCAACTTAGATTTTTTATTCTGATCACTCGGTGTGCGGCGAATATTGATCAAATCGATTTCAAAATCTCTAGACATGGAGTTTCGTATCTAACAAATGTGATCATCCACCCAGAGAGTCTTAAATGAATCACCTGGATTAGATAAGGCGATGCGGCAGACGAACTCCGGATCGCGTCCTTCGAGCCAACTCAAATGTTCAGCTCTGATGACTCAGTATTCATCGGATATTGATCAGATCGACCCCGAAATCCCCAGATGTCATCATCGATATCAAAAAGATATAGTCGTGTACCCAAAGTAAATCAAACCTATCACTCGGATAAGCATCAGTCGATGCCGCCGATGAACTCCGGATTTCGTTCTCCGGGGCTATCCAGATTCTTATATCTGATCCCCCACTAGCGAGCGAATATTCAATGAATCAATCTCGAAACATCTACAACCTATTTTCGATGTCTAAAGAATGATGTCACTCAAATTAGCATCCGTCTACGCCGCAGACAAACACTGGAATCCATCCGTCGAGCCAACACAGATTTTCTGCTCTGATCGCTCAGTATCAAGCGAATATTCGTCACATCGATCTCGATGCCGTAAGATGTCATCTCCGATGTCGAAAAGATGTAGTCATTTACCCAGAGAGGATAGAATAAATCATTCGGATTAGGATCAGTCGATGCGGCAGATGAACTTCGGATTTCATCCTCCGAGCCAGCTCAGATTCCTACGTTTGATCACTCAGCATTGAAAGGATATTGATTAGATCGATTCCGGAATATCTAAACATGATGCTCGATATCCAACAGATGTGGTCATTTACTCACAGAGAATTGAATATATCATACGGATAAGCATCAGTCAATGCCGCAGAGGGACTCCGGATTCCATCCTTCGAGCCCACCCAGATTTTTAGGTCTGATCGCTCAGCATTAAGTGAATAATAATAAGATCCAAAAATTGTAATCATCTACCCAGAGAGGCTTGAATAAATAACTTGGATTAGCATCAGTTGATGTCGCAGACGAATTCTGAATTCCGTCTCTCAAGGCAACCCAGATTCCTAGAACTGATCTCTCAGTATCGCGGGAATATCCATGAGTTCTATCTTGAGATCCCTAGATGTCACCTTTGAGATCCAAGGGATGTAGTCATTCATCCAGGGGGGATTAAATACATCACTGGGGTAAGCATCACTTGATGCCGCAGACGAGATCTGGATTTGGTTCTCCCAGCAAACCCAGATTATCAGCTCTGATTGTTCAGCATCGAGCAAAGATTCGTTACATCGATTCTGAAACCTCAAAATATCATCTGCGATGTCCATAGAATGAAGTCGTACACCCAAAGAAGATTAGATATATCACTCGGATTACTATTAGTCGACGACGCAGGCAAGCTCCGGATTTGGTCCGTTGAGCCAACTCAAATGTTTAGCTCTGCGATCGCTCAGTATGCAGCTAACATTGATCAGTCCCATCTCAAAATCTCTAGACATAATGTTGAGTATCCAGCAGATGTGATCATCCACACGAAGGGGATTGAATGAATCACTCGGATCAGCATCAGTCGATGCCGCGGTCAAATTCCGGATTTTGTCTTTAGAGCCAACCCAGGAGGCCGCCGTGGTCTAGTGAATATGGTTCTTGGTCCCCCACGCGGAAGGCCAGGGTTCGAATCCCGGCCGGCACCACTGAGATTTTTTCTCATAGACTCTCCACGGCGGTCTCGGTGGTTCGGAACCCACCATAAACTGTAGGTCCCCCTGACCGAGGTGAAATCGGTAGTTGGCAGTCGCTGATGCGCTGGTTGAGCGTAACTCAACCCCACGCATATGGGTGCCGTCTGGATAGAGCTCGAAAGAGCAGGTGCCGAGATGTAAAACTAAGAACTAAACATTTAGAGCCAACTCAGATTCCTAGCTCTGATCCCTCAGTATCGAAGGAATATCCATGAGACCTATTCCGAGATCTCCAGACGTCACCTTCGAGATCCAGTGGATGTAGTCACTCGCCCAGAGGGAATTGAATGAATCGCTCGCATAAGCAACAGTCGATGCCGCAGACGAGATCCGAATTTTGTACTTCAAGCCAACCAAGATTCTCAGTTCTGATCCGTCAGTATCGAGAAAAATTCGTCAGATCGATCCCGACATCTCCAGATGTCACCGTCAATATCTTAAGCATGTGGTCATTCACACAAAGGAATTTGAATATATTCCTCGGATTAGCATCAGTCAATGCGGCAGACGTCCTCCGTGACCTCCTTCCCAGACGACTCTGATATCCGGCTCCAGCCGTGCAGTATCCAGTAGATGATGTTTCATCGGCCTCAAAATCTCTGGACATCATGTTCGATGTCCAAAAGATGTTAGCATTTACACAGAGGGAATTAAGCGCTTCACTCGGATTAGCATCAAATGATGGCGCAGATCAATCCCATCAATACCCATTGATCAGATCGATCTCAAAATCTGTAGACATGATGTTTGTTATCCAACAGATGTAATAATCTCTTCAGAGAGAATTGAATGGATCAGTCAGATAAGCATCGGTCGATGCCACAGAGAAATTTCAGATTTCGTCCTTCAAGCCAACCCAAATCTTGAGTTCTGATCACTTACCATCAAACGAATATTCATGAGATCGATCTCGAAATCTCCAGATGTCATCATTGATATCCTGAGGATGTAGTCATATACCCAGGGGAGATTCGATCTATCACTCGAATAAGCATCAGTCAATGCCACAGATGAACTCCGAATTTTGTCTTCCGAGCCAACCCAGACTCTTAGCTCCGATAGCTCAGTATCGAAAGAAATCTCGTCACATCAATCTTGATACCTCCAGAAGTCATTTTCGATGTCGAGAAAATGTGGTCATCCACCCAGAGAGAATTGGATATACCACTCGGATTAGCATCAGTCCATGCCGCAGACGATTTCCGGATTTCGTCCTTCGAGCCAACCCAGATTTTTAGCTCCGATCGCTTCGTATCCAGTCAATGATGATCGGATCGATCTCAAAATCTCTAGACATGATGTTCGATACCTGAAGTATATAATCATTCACCGTGAGAGAATTGAACCTGTCACTCGGATAAGCATCTGTTCCCACGCAGTTTTGGACCCCTAAACCCAACGAGTGCATGAGTAAATTCTTTGTTGGGCGCCCTGTAACGGGCGCGACTAATAAACAGTACTTCTGATGTCGATTTCTCGAAGGGCGCCATGTAACGGGAATTCAGACTGCTAAACCAGACGAGTGCATGTCGGCTAAGTGCAATGCACGGCAGCACTCGTGAACGCAGAAGAATCTAAGGTTCTAGTGGAATGTACGAGTGGTTGGGGCGAAACATGCGCATGGCCCTCGTTACTGCCTCGGCCTCCTCTCAGCTGCCACACATACGACTTCCAGCGATCTCGCATTATCGAGAATTCCGGATATAATCGAGGAGGGGAAACTGTAAAATAACGAGCCTGGCACTTGACATTCAGGAATAAATGGTTTGGATTTGTCCAGACAAAGATCACAAAAATAGCGCGACCGAGCGTTTACGCATCAGGTGTTTGAGAACGCGAGGGAGAGCCAGGAACATCGTGTGTGTGAGAGAGAGAGAGAGAGAGAGAGAGAGAGAGAGAGAGAGAGAGAGAGAGAGAGAGAGAGAGAGAGAGAGAGAGAGAGAGAGAGAGAGGGAGAGAGAGAGTTTATTCGCTCAGTGGCGAAAAATTTGATTCTTCGATGTACATAGAATATACATATTGTCTAAATGAAGCCATTTGGTCAAGGTCATCAATATTATCACAAATGGGACTAGTCATGGTGCTTACAGGTAAATTACGAAACAATAGAATATGAGGGCTAGAATAATTGTCACAGTCGTAGAATACACGTGACAGAAAGTCACGCACTGCCTACGGATAGAAGAGAAGAAGAACTCTGAAGAAAAGCCCTTATAGGTTGAAAAAGTGCCCGGCGTCCGCATCAATTCTTTGTGGAGGAAGCGTCAATGAGAATTCTCTCACTGCCCTCTTAAATTGCGAGAGTTTTGACAGCTGCCGGAAGCCTAGAGGGAGAAAATTCCAAAGACGAGCGCATTGACTCTGGGAAGATCTTCGTCCATAGTCAAGTCGCATCCTTGGAATTTTGAGAGTAGTGCCTGGTGAACATTGCAGCGAAATAACCAGGCTCTTCCAAGTGCATTATCTTATACATTAGAAGAGCTGCAAAGTGCATTCTCCGCGAATCAGTACGTAACCACCTCAGGCGCTCCCTCAACGGAGCGATGTACTCGTCTCTCCTAACACCAAAAATATATCTCACACATGAATTGCTCAGTCGCTGTACCCGCGTCATCAGTTCGTCAGTGACGTCAAGGTACACGACCGCGCGGTAGTTCAGGTGGGGTTGGACTAAGGTCTCAACCAGTCGAATTCGGAGAGTCTCGGTAGTACAGGCCCTAACAAACCGCAAACTATAAGGGGCCTTATTGATTTTCTTCGTAACTTGATTAATATGCGGTTTCCACGACAATTCTCTGTTCAATGTCACTCCAAGGCTCACAACCGTGTCACTCAAAGGGACGATCACCCCATCCTGTATCTCAACTCCTGGCAAGTCCATCCTTTGCATGTCTCTTACGTTTTTTTCAAAACAAAAAAAATTGCTTTGGTCTTGCCAGCGCGGAGACGCAAGCCGGAGCCCTCGGCCCACCCAGCAACAAGTCGCCCTATCTCTCCTAACCGAGCAATGCCCTCCTTGATGTTCTTTTTTCTCTACTTGTAAATGGATTTGGAGGTCATCGGCGTCAAAAAGATGATTTCCTGTCTTTCCGTTCAGTAGCTCAGGCAAGTCATTAACATACAAGCTGAAGAGTAGTGGCCCGAGCACGGAACCCTGTGAAACACCCAGACTGGTTGTGAGCCAATCGGAATTACCATGTTTTGATGTGACCATTTGGGTGCGACCTTGTAAATATGATCTTATCCACAGGAGTGCCGATCTCGAGAAGCCAAGGTCTCGAAGCTTACTCAACAGCTTTGAAGGTGGAATTGTGTCAAATGCCTTGCTGAAGTCAAACAGTAGTAATAGGGTGATCTCCTTCCTATCGATACCTACTCTGATGTCATCGGTCAACTTCAATAGAGCTGTCTGGGTACTGTGATGCTGCTTGAACCCAGTCTGGAAGTGATCTAGTGAATTCGTATTTTTGAAATGCTCAATGATTTGGTCATGAACGATTTTTTTCAGAACCTTGGAGAGGGAGCACAGCAGCGCAATAGGGCGAAAGTCCAAAACCGCTGATGGAGCTGCAGTCTTTTTCGGTGCGATCGGCTGTGCCTGCCTCCAAGCCTCCGGAGAAATATCGTGAATGAAAGAGGAGTTGGAGATATTCACAATGAGATCACCTATGGCGAGAAGGGCCTTCGCAATCACGCTCTGAGGGACCCCGTCCGCCCCACGGGCCTGTGAGGAAAAGTGTTTAATAGCAAGGACAACTTCATTCAAATTTGTGGGCTTGAACGTGAAGCCCTCCTCTGAGGCCAAATTTATTCCGTCCATTGCTTCTCCAATATTCTTGTGAGGCGGAACGGAGACCTCCGCGAGGTAGGCGTCCAGCTCATCCGGTGTGGAACCGTCAAGTTCCTCCTCTTCGCTCTTGGGCAAAAGGCCGAGGTTGCGCATTTCCTTCCATATGTTCTTATTCTGGTCTAGAGCGTCTGAGAGATGATTTCAAAGGAAAGAATGACGCTCCTGCTCTTCGCGCACGTCGACTCCTTTGCTGAGTCGAAAGTTCTCATTCTGAAGCTCAGGACACTCGCGCTGATTGCGTTGGTTTCGCTCCCAGCGCCTACGTGTCGCATTGTGCTTATTTATGAGCGCTTTCAATCCGGGACCAATCCAAGGAGCATCGCCTCTACGGAGTCTGACCGTTTTTTCAGGCGCTATTTCATCTAAAACATGCTTTACATTTTCATTCAAGGAATTAACAGCATCTTCCAAGCCGGTTTCAGCATTTTCTAGGTCTGTCCAGTTGCAGCGAAGCAGACGATCATTCAGCTGCTCCGGAGTGATGTTACGGGAATCCCCGTGAGTGAAGGGATCTCTTGGCGGAGCTGAAGTGAATACATCGATGGTAACATCAATGACCGCGTGCCTGCCGAGACCGGGCAGTGACCCATTTTTGGAGTCAGTAATGGTGTCATTCTCATCAATGTACATGTGGTCAATCCACGTGTGGGATACATTGGGGTTATGTTGGTGAGTAGCGCCATGCTGCACAATTTGTAGAGACAGTTCTTCCGTCAGTGTAGCAAGCGTTTTTGTGTCAGGATGATCCGCATCCAACAAGTCTGCATTCAGGTCTCCCATTACAATTTTATGGCTAAAGTAACCACACAGTTGGCGTAACGAACCAAATAACCCATCATCCTTCTGCATGGCAACTTTAGGGGGTCTATAAATTACCTCTACCGATATTGGTGGAGAGCTACCCTGCTAAACGCTACAGAAGAGAAATTCAGGTGTACCAGGTTTCCCTCGGCCGAAAGTATTAGATGAGGTTATCTTCTTTACCTTGAAATCATTGCGCTTATACAGGGCAACTTTCCCACCTTCCCTGTTAAGTTTTTGCCGCAACAGTGAGAAACCCGGGATCTGAACGAGACTGTCATCTACGAAATCATCCGGCCACAATTCAGCCACCCCAGAGAGGTGGTAGGAGGGATCTTGAGCGACGAGCACGCGAAGTTGCTCAATTTTATCTCGGAGTGAGTTGATATTGAGAAACCCCGCTTCCAAGGAACTGCAACTCCCTCGCTGCTTTCCGGCTGCTGTGCCTAGTCAGGGAGTTTTTGCCGATGCTCCTATCAAGTGTTCATCTTGCTGCGAAACGGTGGAGTTGTTTCGGGTGTTGTTCGGGGTTCCAGGGGAGTGATATGAAACTGCTCGGATCGACGTTTGAACCACATGGAGCTCAGTGAGGGACTCGAACGAATGCGCTCGATCACCGTTTCTTCGCCTCACCCAGAAACGTCCGCCACTGTGCCAGACATATTTGAAGCCTAAACCCCGCGCAATCAGCCTCAAACGCATGTATTCCTTATATTCCTCACGGGGCAGCATTTCATTGATAGAAATTCTCCGATCTGGCACATGAGCTCTCGTGACTGAGTCCAGCAAAGAGGGTTCAATGTTATGGGCTGTGAAATGATTATGCGTGCCCAAACGCTTGGCTTGCATCACCTCCCTGGCTAGGTAACTACGCGAGAGTCAAACAACGCATGATGGTAACGCGCGTGAGCTGGAATTTTGAGAAGACGATCCCCCTGACTCCCGGGCGCGAGCCGGAAAGGTCCTCCCGGTTGCGCGCACAGATGGCAAGACACGGACATGAGCAATGTCTCCCCTCTCCAGCGAGAGAAGGATGATCTTGAGTACTGCATATGTAATATCACGTACCTCCTCTGTTGAGGCAGTACACTCACTCGCGCAGAGCACTCTGAGCACCCAACAAGAATGTATTGAGATCAGAGATCTGATCCTTCAATTTTGAATTTTGTTCGAGAAGCAGCCGACGATTTTGACGAAGCTCCTCCAGCTGGGAGCTCTGTCCCTCTAAAAGCTTTTCGAGAGACGACACGCGCGCAGACAGTTGATCATTCAGCTCATTCACTGTTGGCGTGGGAGCTGGAGAAGTATTTACAGCGTCGCGTCGACTCACGAGAGATTCAATATCGCCGAGCTGACTCTCGAGCATATCAAATTTTGGAAGAAAAGATCCAGAGTGCTCTGCGCGATCAAAACCCACTTATCTTCCAAGCTGTCTGGAGATTTCGATGTCGGCAAGGGTGTTGCTGCGACTGTTGTCTGCTCCATTTGAATTCACCTGGGCTCTAGTGTGGAAAACCCGGCGTTGATAGCACTGCGCGGTTCCCCCGCTGCAGCAGTTGGCTGCGTGTCTCGTGACTCCCACTCAGTCGCTCGCTGCTGGCTCCCGAAGGAGACGGAGCCATCGCTGGTGGGGGAAGAGAGAGAGAGAGAGAGAGAAAGAGAGAGAGAGAGAGAGAGAGAGAGAGAGAGAGAGAGAGAGAGAGACACATCGAGCTTGTACTCACAGACGATGTCGGCTTGCACGCAAAGTATGGGCTGCCCTCTCGAACGCCGATGTTTCGCTCCGTCGCTGATACCCGAGTCGGCTCTGGCACGTTTGGCTTCGGTCGTCACTGGATTATCCGCCACGGCGATTTTTCGCGCAAGATCTCGAAGGCGGAGCAACGCGGTGCTGATCTTCGCAAGCCGGCGAGGTCGCGGGAGACCAAGCTCGCGAGACGTGTCGGAACGTGGCCGATACAGGTCTAAATTGCGGCTCGCCGCTCTCACGCGAAATCAGCCGAGATTTGCATCGCGCGCTGATTGGGCACGTCGTCTAGCGCTGGCGTATACAATCTCTCTTTCTCTCTTCCACCTACGGATGTTTTCGACTCTCCCTTTGCTACTCATCGCCGCTTCACCTGTAACACTCTACACATTGAGCAGTCTGATATATCGATAGCGCCGAGGATTGAGTGATGGGGACTATTTCCCGTTACACACACACTCCTCCCAGACGCTGGTAGCCAGAGCGTACCAGCTCAAAGAAATCTCTCTCTGAGGCAACTAAGATATGGATAAACTTAATCTCTCAGTTTTACGTCTCGGCACCTGCTCTTTCGAGCTCTATCCAGACGGCACCCATGTGCGTGAGGTTGAGATACGCTCAACCAGCGCGTCAACAACTGCTAACTACCAATTTCACCTCGGTGAGGGGGACCTACAGCTTAAGTTGGGTTCAGGAACACCGAGACCGCCGTAAAAAGCACATGAGAAAAAATTTCAGTGGTGCCGGCCGGGACTCGAACCCCGGCCTCCCGCGTGAGAGACCAGGACCTTATCCACTAGGCCACGGCAGCCTCTAAGATATGGATAAAGAAGACCACAGATGAGTGATTGAAGGAATCCATCAAAAATATGCAACATAAAGAAATATAAATGAATTGTTTGGGTTCACTATCCTCGAGACAAGACAATAGCTTGATGCCATCAAAAAATATCCTCAGAGATCGCTCACGAATATGACGAAGCTCTCCGAATAATGTAAGGAATTACTCTGCATGACCATCACCTAGAGCATCAAGGGAATCGATCTGCAAGAACTCTTACAAATGCTCTTCCACCAACTAAGGAGGACTATTCTATCCATTTTGATCAATTATATAATCATTATAAGTACATACGCTTATCAGAAAAAATCTGTGAGATTGAAACAAATAGGAAAGAGAATAATATCATGGATCCGCGCACGCTTATATTGTGGGTTATCCTCTCTCGCGCTGTACAACATAAACGAAGAATGAGTTCACCCGTGTTCGCGCTACATGAATCAATAAGATTTTCAAGAAAATCAATAATTCCCATCCACGACGCTTGTTAATTAATATTCATGAATACTCGCACCAGCAAGTTGACACGAGCCTTCCGTCACAGCATCGATGCTGACGTGCTATGCTATACGGGTCTTATGCACGTTCGCCCCCCTCATCAGGCCGATTGCAAATATTTCAGCGCATTCACGAAATCTTGATCCATCGGAGGTTTTGCTCTCACCGCAAGCGCGCTCACACACTCAATGCACAAAACTCGTCTCGCTGGAATTCGAGAGAAGTGGAAGAACGCCACGTCTCCTCCTCTCTGCATCCGTCCGAAAGAACATCATCATCGGGTGAACTAGTATCAAAACTGAGAATTGTTGATGGTAGAGTAAGTCGTTAATGGAATGACCCACGGAAACGATATTCCCGTTTTCCAAAGATTCAAGTTATACGAATTCGCTCAGTCTCATCCAATGGTTGGCCAGCCTATTGGGGGACGATGCTTTGCGCCAAGAAAGTCCCCATCCCTCCATCAACTCCATTCATTTTGGGCATCCGTGATCAATCACGCCCAGCATTTGCGGCTATCAGACTCCTACCAAAAATATGACGAAGACCGAATTGGGAACGAATTCAGGTATCTGCTACGGGGAGCACGGTGATAGTGCATTCTTCTCTTAATTCAAGTTTACACTGTAGAACTTGACGAGCATGAAACTTTGAGCGCAAGGACGTCAAACATCAAACATCGAAGGTCCTGAAACTGCTCTCGGTTATGCATGGCTATGATTTCTCATCGTCATATGGCGTAATTTCATCTGATAGTAGTCTCTCTGGCAGTTCAGAAACCAGTCCTATGGTTCAACTCTCATGGAGAGTTTTCTCCAAACGCCTGATTCGAATTGCGTTTGCGCACTGCAAGACGCTATGGTATCTGGATTACTGATGGATTTTTCCGGAAATTTTGGTATTTACCATGAGACGCACAACCACGGTACATTTCGCCCCCAGTTCAAGTTCTCACACCGGAACTTGATGAGCATAGAATTTTGAAGTGAAAAAATGTCGAGAATCAAGAATCGAATCTCCCAATGAACTCCACGATATCCATGACGATGAGTCATGATGCTCATAATGCGGAACCTCATCTAAGAGTGATTTCTCTGGCCGTACAGGAACCCATTCAGAGCTGAATCAATCTCCGAAGGAAGATCCCCGTGGACCACATTTCAATTGCATGGCCCATTGCCTAGAGCTATGGCATCCGGATTGCTCATAAATTAGAAAATATCTGAGCTCAAGCGAACAGGACTAGAAAAATGTCAATTATGTCGAGGACAGAGCTGAACGATCTTGGGTGGATACGGGTTTTGTTAGATGTAATCCTATAATCTCCTATGATCACTGTTACGTCCTAAGGGTTCTTCACCTCCGCCACCAACGAGATCCTGCCTCGCCGGGATTATGGAAGGGACTGGCTAAATGAATTTATACGAGAAATATCTGGAANNNNTGGAACAGCTACTACTTTATTGAAACTCGAATAGTATCTCAGTGGAAAGAGACCTATGAAATGATTTGAAGCTAATGTGATTTTACGAATACTAATGGTACTGACTGGACTGATCCTTGAGTAAGAGCCGAATAAGAGTGCCGAACAAAAGAGCGAGCCGAGCTTCGAGCGCTTCTTAAATACTGATCGTTCGACCCCGATCTTCTCTGTGCAATCGCCCGAGGGGCTTGCCGAAACTCATGAGTTATAATTATGCCAGTCGATTTCTGCATCGAGCTCTACTTCGATCGCTGAACTTGCGATATCCGTGATCTTGCCCGATCACTCATATCGCCACTCTACTCATGGAGTTATTCTTGCATGTAGCTATATCATATGCTACATATCCATGGCTGCCTGTCCGATCCCCGGATCGGTAAATAAAACTTTGCAAGACCTGGCGAAAATTTTGAAAAATTTTGAAAATTTGAAAAATTGAGAGTA
>JAPYYZ010001291.1:0-29902 GCA_030522705.1 Eretmocerus eremicus
GTTTTGTATCGGTTCAGTTTGACTCGTATTTTCAACGTTATCATTTCCCGGTGTTGAATTCCTCACAACACGAGCCTAACGGATGGCGAAATACATTGAATTCGCACACTAAACTAATTAGAAAGATCTCGAGAAACTTGTCGAGTTTTTCGCATTTCACACAACTGAAAAAGTTATTATCCAAAGCAAACAGTCAAACTATTGATGAGTATCGGGCTTGATGATTGGCCAGGCTGAGGGAGATAAATGAAAAGCACAGCAGAGGGCACAGAGACGATGGAAAAGAGTAAACAGGGGTTACCATTCTTGAGCTCGACAGCCGCCGGTATGTAGCGCGACAGTCTGACAACTGGCAGCGGCAGAAAGCCGCTCGTGAGGGGCATCACGTCGAGCGTGACGCTCTGCTTGTCCTGCGACTCGAGCGATACGACTCCGGCGGTCCTGCCGCAGACGGCCCACATTGTCTGATCGGCAAGCACCTCGTACATGAGCTGCGGCGGATGAGGCGACTGATGGTGATGATGGTGGTTCGTTTGATTATGGGTATGATGATTATGCATGCGCGTCACGGTCAGACAGAGGTGGCACATGCTGCCCGCGCGACAAAAGTCGCCACCACCTCCTCCCCCGCCTGCGCCGCCGCTGCCGATCGTCTCGATCTTCGACGACACCGTGAACAGCGTCTAGAAAACACAGACACTCTTACATACACGCGCTCCGCTCGCAGAGTCATCTCATCTCTTTTCAACTGCGGATCTACAACAGCTCGGATCTGGTCTGCATGCCGTTGCCTAAAGCAAAAGCTTGTGCGGGTGCAATGTGCTTGCAATGCAGTATTTACAATTTGATGCGGCTCTCGATGGACAGGAGAGTAAGATTCGAGTACTCGAGCGTCGTAATAGACGAGTATTTCATACACAAAAAAGTGCAAGGTGAGTTGAGAATTAATTTACACGAAAACAAAAGAGATAATCCAGGACAAAACGTCAACTCGAGTCTTACTGCGTAATCGGTGACATCGAAATTGCACCGGTAGACGTTGCTCTCCTTTTCAACTTTTTCCATGCTTCGAATGTGCAGAGGGTCGTCGACGACATCTTTGCTATCCTGAAACCGATAAGAGTTATTAGTACAATTCAACTGAAGCTACATGCACATTTATTCCGGAGAAGAATCAATTCATGAATGCTACCTTGCTGGTGTCAATTTCATTGACGTCCTCGATATTTTGAATGGCGATGTATTTGAGTTTAAACTCTGTTTTGATGGGAATAGTGAAACTATCTTCCTCTTTGCCAACCTCCACTTCCCACATAAACGATACTGATAGACCGTTACCAATCACAAGTTTCTGACCAGCGGTTGGGTTTAGGCTTTTGAACTGCACATCTGCAGACGTTCCGCTCGAGAGCTGCGGTTCGGTAAGCTGAAGCAATTGACTAGACAATCCAACAACGATGATTTGAATGAACTTTCGTCGCTTAGCCGTATGCAACTTCATCGTCGACATGAGAGGCGTTCCAAAGTGTAAGCTCATGCTTTCCTCCGAGTTCCACGGACACTGAATGTTCAACTGCGGGAAAATAAAATGAAATGAGATCCGCACTGAGGGCAAGTAAAATCTTGAGGAGGAATCAGTAGATATTTACTTTGTGTTCCATTGATGAAGAGTCTTTTTTGGGAGGCAAATCTGCCAATACATCTAACTTCAGTTTCGTTGTTTCGAATGGTTCGCAAGCCGGTATGGCCAGTTCAATCTCCCTCAAAGCACATTTTCGATTGTCCCTGGTTTCATCTATTGTCGATATCGTCAAACCTCGAGACGTCCGCAGTTTCAATTTTGAGCCCTGGCTTATTCTAACACTGCCACTAGATATTATGAGTTCTATACTTTGCACCAATCCAGCCAAGAGATCTCGAGAACAGTGCAAGAAAATCGTTGGTTGAGTTTTTGCCACCTAAAACAACCAATAATTTCATAAATGATTTTTTAATTTCAAAATCTTCGCGTCTGGTTTCACTAAGAAATCCACAACATTAACGATGTTTTGTAAAGGTGAACTAACCGAATAACACAGCCTTGGCTCGAGTAACGACGTTAAAAATTCTAGTTTTTTCTCTACCACTAGTGACAATTGTCCTACTCTATACAGCCCTTGCCGATCGACCCTCTTTGTGAGAACAATTTTGTTCAATCCTGGCTGCAGCATGAACTCCGTTTCATTCTTGAGAGCCCCGGTAAAGTCACCTTTCGTGCTCGTGGAGGGTTTTCGGAGTTTGACGCTGTCTGAGCGTTTCACAGGTTTCCGCGCGCTCTGTCCAATTTCAACTGCTACCGAGCCAATACTCTTGTCTTCTTTCAAGTTGATCTGAGCCCAAGCAGGATATTGGTGCAAGCATGGATCCATAGGATTTTTTGTATCCTCTAGCCGACACTTGAGAAGACTGCAAGAAAAATTGAGCACCACTCTTCAAATACTCTCAGGTTGCGTGCAACTAAAATGACGATGAGGATATACTCACAGCTCGACGTTCGCGTCACTGCTCTTGGCACCTTTTCTTTTGACGTTGGGTTTGAGCACCTCCTCGACCGACAGCTCTGCCCTGCTGCACTCAACCGGCCTGGGCAGTAAACTTTTCACCAGTGTCTCGACCCTGACCTCGCAATCCTCGATGACCTTGTCCGTGACTTTGACCTCCATTTCGATGAGGACGAAGCTGTTTGCGAAATCGGTCAGGAGCGGCTGCGGGTCCTTGATCAGCTTGGCGTAAGCAAGCATCTCGTCGAGGTAGGAGTTGCGAATTGTGAGGTGAAGTAGCTCCGTGCTCGCAATCGCAGCGCAGATTTTGGTGTAACGCTCCACGTCGTCCATCTTCTTGTAACACTGGGCCAGCTCGTGTTGCGTCTGGGCGGCGAGATGGATCCAACCCTCGCTCGAGTAAGTCTGCAGCGCGTCCAGCAGAAACACTACGGCTTTCTGGTTCTCGTTCAGCTCGCTGTAGAACTGCGCAAGCTCTTTGCCGATCATACGCGCTGATCTGATACGCTTTACATGCTTGAACGTGCCCATTGCTGCAAAAAACAGTCTCGTATCAAATTCAAGTCCCACAAACGATTGTTAGAGTGGAGTTTTCTGTTGAGACGGGATGTGTACTGCAGCATCATAAATTAGTTGGTGAAATTTCTATCGAACTTGAGACAAGTGATTCTCAAGTTTGCGTAAACGTTAAATACCAACTCACCCAATTCAGTATGGTAGAGATATTGTTTCCTGAAAGCTTCTTTGGATGATAATGCTTCTTTGAGCTTGTCAGTCGGAGTAGGGTTGTTGGGGTCGTGTGTCGACGGCTCGGAATCTCCCATACCCGCGATTAAATATACGACTGTATGAAGCTGTTCACTGGACGGTTCGTTGCCAGGCATTAGTCCACACAGTCTGCCCAAGTTCTCGAGCTTCGAATAGATTACAACCATTTTATTCAAAATTTGATTAATCTCATGGGTTTGAAAATTTTCAATGCCCTCAAACACCAAAGTAAAGCGAGCTTATACAATAATTTCACAGTGTATTGAACGATTGGTAAAATCTCACCTTATCTCGTGCAAGAGCCCATAAACTGGCTGTGTGGAGTGAGCATAAATGTAATTGTTGACTATTGTCTAAATTTGATGTGGATGATTGGCACGCATTCAATACTTCTAAAGCACAAAGGAATGCCCAGCATTCAATTGAACCCTCAGGTCGTTGAATATCGAGTATTCGGAGTTCGTTCATTGTGTCGTGTACAAAACTTAAACAGCGTTGGGCAACCTAAAGAGTTGATGATTTCTAATTGGAAGATTGTTCAAAGTTTCCAACTTTTCCAATTTTATTTTACCCAAGAGGGCACAATTTAACTGGAGATTTAGATACTCACTTCCCAAGGTTTATGCAATGAGAGTAACAAGGTGCATTGTCTACCAAACAAATAACTTCTGAAGTCTAGAAGAGAGGCGTTGCAATCAGCTATCAAAATTCTTGTATTATAATCTAAACTACTTTTCAGTGCAATCCCTGTCCAATTATTCAAAGGATTTTGGAATGATCGAAGCCAAACAGGAGTACCTGCAATTCATTCATTATGAATAAAATTTAATTAATTTTGAATGGACTTTACAATCGATTCTCACCTCCAATATTAGAATTCAAGATGAATTGTGTAAAAAGAGCATCTAATTCATCATACTGAACTAATGCCTCCTCAAACAGACCTAACATCTCAAGGACAAATGCTAGTTCTTCCTAAAACAATGAAGCAACATAAATAACATCACAAGATTTTTGGATGATCATTACTGATGGCAAAAGGAATACTCAGAGAAATCAATTGAACATACCTGTAATAAAAAGTAGTGACAAAAATTCCAACCATTTTGATTTCTTTTTTCTCTATGCTCTCTAATAAGCTCTTCAAACTTTAATAGGGTTCGATCATAAGCTGTTAACATCAAGTGCCTTATTCGAGCTATCAAGCCCCTCCATGACTCAGCAGAACGAGATTCAGATTTGATTGGATTGATGATGGACAGACACCTATGAAGCGAATTAAGAGAGATGAGTAACGGTTATGCAATAAATTGATGAAAGTATAGTCAATAGATACCTGTCTCCATGTTTAGAAGCAAAATCACTCCTGACTTTATCTAATACCGTTGTTCTAGGTAAAAGTTTGTTACTCTTTTTTATATCATATGTTTCTACCAATATTATCATCCAATCTTGGATTCCTACTTTGGCTAATGTTTTCAACCAGGAGTCAATATTATCTTTGAGCGATGTCTTGTACACATCAAGATCCTATAAAACACACATTATCTTCGTAAAAAATATCAGAAAGAGACTTTTTAAATACAATAAATACATACCAAACATTCACTCCAGTACGTGTGAAATATTGGCCGTTTGAGAAGATTACAATCTTTCTCCAATGGCAGTATCTCCTGAGAGAACGGGATGAATTTTGCCTCAAGCTTGACTTGTTTGATGGGCCTATCATAGGCTCTCCTCCATTCAGCTGTATCTGTAGGGATGGCACCGACCAAACCCTTTTCCAAGGTTTTGAATAATTTTTGATCGCCAGCATCTGTAAGATGTTCATGCTACAGTCCGTAAGTACAGAATATTCATGAAATGAGTATTAAAGTATGGAAGGTATGAATAATAAGATGTTTGTGTTGCTCAATTCTTTCATGTGACTAAGAAACTTGCTATGGAAATCCAATATGATCATGGTCTATAAAATTTTAGTTCCTCAATTTCAATCACAATCCACAATTTGATCAATTATGTGAAAGAAGATATGGGCTACTTCTTGAAAGAAGATTTCAGGTCAAATGTATTTGTTTGTGACACAAAATAAATTGAATGGCAAGCGTGAGGGCCTTAGATTTGAAAGCATGGGTGTTATGTGCATCAAATTCTATAAATAAGTCAATGCATTGAATGATACTAGATAGTACCAGAGGCTCAAAATTGATCGCAAATGAGTAATTGAAGTCAAACAACTGCTGTGTCATGACATGATACTCGTGTTCCACATTCATCAGCTGGAGAAGGTCATGAATTGATCGAAGCTGCGACGTTACATGGTATCCCTTGTCAAATCGCGAATAATTGCGATAAGGTTAATGCAAATCAAGCAGAAGGAAGCGAGAGCCACAGGAAGATCGTGACCCCGTGGGCGTTTCGATGATAAACAAACGTAACGTGTGCAGAAGAGAAAACATTTGAGAGAGGTTATGGTGCGCCTGGCAACATTAGCTTGTCGAATAAAATGATTTCGGATTTTTATCGGAGAATACTCACAGGTGACAATTGGCGTGCAGTCCATAGAGTTGTCTTGCTCGAGGCTACGATGTTGCTGCTGTTCGCCGATGCTCGCTGACGGCCCCCCATTGCAGCTCATTTCTGCTGTCGATCATATCATTCGCGCGAGCAGTCGTCTGTCATCTCGGATCGCTCGAGTTTTCTTGCTTTCTGCTGCGCGTGAGATGAATGTTGAATGCACTCCGGCAATGCAGCCATGGCGCGTCTGATTGATTGACGCATGCATCTGCAATCTGCACTTTATTTTATAGAGAAGCACCTATCGTTTCAATTATTTTCCCTCGACCTTTGAGATAATTTATTCGATTCCTTCTGCAGAGCGTGTGAAGCGTAAAGAGACTCATCGAGAACTGATGAGTTCATGCGCTATAGCACGATCGCACCCGGTCACGATCGCGATCTCGAGAATGCAGCGACCGACCTACCACTACTTATACCTATGACAGCGTTTGAATTCGCAAAAAATAGTTGGCCAGTTTACGCTTGATTTTTTCAACTTCTCGCAATAATTTATTAATTTATTTTTTCAAGAAGATACACGGTCATGAAGACCTTTGTTTGGGCCGCAAATCAAAACCGTAGGGTTTACAGCAATGAAAAATTGTATAAGAGTACACAACTCTGTCAAAGGCTATTCCAATTTAAAAACATGATGTAACTCTATGACATAAGTTCATTTCTCAGAGTATTCAAATTTTGATTCTGCGAATCGAAATAATTTTCAACCTCTTATCCGTCATCATATAATTAAAGTTTCTCGATGATTACGTAGATCTGTGCATCACCACCGCCGCATAATTATTAAATTATCTGCGGGTGTAAGTAATAATGTAAGAGATTAAAATTCAAGTCTTGATCTTGACTCCGATCCAAACCTGAGTCAATCAGACCATGCCACATAATTTTGTATCATATATTTCAAGCAGTGCAAAAATAGATTAAATATTTGTCCGACTCGGGTGGGGAAAAGATTGTGATTTATGTGGTCAGGTGAAATTCTAATTCAAAACCTTAAGCACGCCTGTAGTCGCAACTAATGGACATTTCATGACGATCCCTTGATGATAATATGGTTTGGAATCGGTATCCACATTGGAAAAAGAGTATTCAAACAAAAAGGTTTGCCGACTATGATATTGTCGTGAGTTCTCGTTTTCTCCACGGCACTCAATTTGAGTTGACGATACTCTGTCATAGCTGTCATGAATCTAAAAACGGCAGAAACCGGTTGAATCTTCAATCGTACAAAAAAACAGAAGAGGATACGAGTATTTCCGGTGCGAAATTAGAATATTTTGGTCCATGCCGTAACAGCGCACACTATGAGAAATTATTTTCAACCTTCTCAGATACAGTATCGGTCAAAATTCGAGCTAACGAGCCGATAGTTTTTGCGACTTTAGTACATGATTTCATCATTTTTTGTTTGACTCAAATCGAGATTGTAACCGAAAACGGCGGAAGTAATGAATCCTGTTAAAATATACTCAGGTTGAGTGTTTATACTGCGGCTGTCAAGTCGTTCCCATACTTGTCGGATACATTATCGATTTGGGTCAAGAAGGAGTTCATAAAAACAAGTTAGACAATGAGAAATATTCGTCAACTCGTATTTCAACCCAAATAAGAAAGTGTTTGAGAAAAACAAATGAAATATTTTGACAGCAGGTGCCCAAGTCCGACGTGCCATATAAATGTCCGAAAAAACCAACAAGTGATTATCGAGTGTACATAGTTCGTCATCTAATGAAACTTTTCCGTTTCATAGAGTGTCAGAAGAAATTAATGCGGTCGTAGAGGGGCATCTCTATCTGATCTGAACATTTTTTGTCAAGATAATCGGTCAATTCATTGCTCTACTACGCGAGATATCACTTATTATCATTGACCCATTAGTAGAGCTTGAGATACCATTTAAAAATGTACGAAAATTATGCCGATTGTTGAGATATAAACTGTTTTTCGAAATAAAACTTGACGTTGTAGAGTTCGCCCATAAACAGGGGTGGCGGAATTGGAAACACTAGAATTTGTTTTATAGTTTACTCAAAAAGTCTTCCCAATTTTAAATTTTCCAATCGAGAGGAAAAGTTTTCAAAGGTTTTGGTACATGGAATTAAATGAGCTAAAGAACGGTGGAATTAGTCGAGCAAATTTTTCTTCCAGCATGTCTTTCAAAGAACATAAAAAATATAATGAGGATTCTCCAAAAGCGGCTTTTTGGGCCCCAAAGACACACGAAAGATTTTGGTTCGATCTAAATCACTCAGTTTATCAAATTTAAACATGGCAAACATGAAAGAACATGTGTGATGAGGACTGTAAACGCACATTATACTGAGGTCACAGGTGGAAAAATTGGGTAGCATCGTGGCAAACCAGGGTTCACTTAACTCATCTTTAATCTTGATCCCCACAAACATTCGACATGATTCTTTCGAAATCGTTAATATGATCCACCATTCCTAAAATCAATTGATAATATAAACGGGGAAATAATGATGATTTCTAATATAACAAGATTCTCAGTTTTTAATTCGAGACAACTTCATGCTTCTTATCACCATTGCATTTTTGACTTCATGTCATACAAGTTCTGTTCAATCATTTTAAGTGTAAACAAATTTTTATAAATAAAATTTAGAAAATATAAATTGGCTTTGGAAAATCCATCTAATATATCTAAAGTCGACCAATAGAAAACGACATCATACTTGACCGGCTATCTTATACAAATACACACACGACGCTCAACGATTTCTGTTCGTTCGTATGACTTCTTTGAGATCTTCAAGCTTGAGAGATTTCATAATACTCGCAGAAAAATCACTCAGTTCACCATCACTTGCTCTGTCGTCTTTTATTTCCGAAGAATTACCTGAAACATTGAAACTTTCGTCACTAAAAAGTAAAGTCTGTAGAAAATCTGACAAGTGATACTTCAACAATTGTCTTCTTTTTCTGTTATCAGAGCAATAGATTATTAGAGTAACTGGAATTGGAATATAATTTCGACATATAAAATAAAATAACATTCATACAGGATGATACAGGTTTCATAAAGATAGGCATTCTCCAAAGCATCACTAGAATTATGTCTCGAACGTGACTGATGAATTATACTTGATAAATGACACGCAGTATGCTCAACATAAAATTAGTATTTGATTACCGGCATTCGTGTCAGTTTGCTGTTTCGAAGGCGATAATCCATTTTGAGGGTTCAAAGGTGCACTGAATTCAAACACAGGGGAATTCGCCTCGTCGGATAATACTGAGGAGTCCTGCAGTGATGACGAGTTACTCATTCTTGCACAGCTCTTGAAACTTTGATTCGACAGTGATGACTGATTGGCAGCGTGTGGAAAAATTGTGGCACCAAGGAAAAAATTAGCCGGAGTAGTCTTATTCAAACTCATCGATGACGTCCCATTGGCAGGAGTAACTGGAGAACTGAATTGAGAGGCTCTTGTTAATAATTCTAACATCTGCTAGATGATTGAAATGTTACGCGATTTGCGAATATGCTCATGGTGGTCGCTGATAGCACTTTAATGACTGACACTACACAATGAAGGATAATATGTATGAGTGATCCTTCCCATGGGTTTGTGAGGTACTGGATTACTTTTGCCAAACCACGGTCGTGGAATTCAACTCGCAACTGGAATGTTACGAAAGATATGCTGATATTTTTTAAAGAACATTCCAAGAAATTCCAGTCGAAGCTCTACAAACTGATCATAAAGCGAAGATTTTCTGGGTTTTTCAATTCCAATCGATTTTGAGAAAGAATGTGTTGGAAGGTTCTCTTTTAAGGAGGTTCCTCTGCTATGGAGGGTATAATCCTCGATGACATCTCTAAATTCGACAAAATTCTGTAATTAGTTTAATTGGGCCCTGATGAAGACCATGGTGAATTTTTAAGTCTCCAAAAATGGTTGTTTAGGAGGTAATGGTCATCTAAATTCGAATTGCTGTCTTATTCCTGACCTATTCGTGACTTATGTTGAATTTTCTGGCGAAATTAATTTTTTCTGGTAGAAATAAGTTACTCGGGCCCTCTGAAAAAACTGCTCAGTGTTTTCTAGGTATTCATGAGACTATGAGAAAAGTTTCATCAAAAACTCGCTGTTACAATCCTGTTAATTTCAGAAAAATCGAGTTTTTTCCATAAGCCTACATGTTAAACTGTCCGAAATAGGCGCATTGATAACTTCCGTGCAAGGTACCTTAGCTTCACAAAAATTTGCGAATGACTTTTTCTCCTCGACATGAGCAAGTGTACGGAGTTTTATCGAAAACTCGCTGTTAAAACTCTACCAGAGGCACCCCCTTAACGTGGGAGCAAATCCATGGGGTTTTATGTGAGAGAATCAACTCCAAGGCCAAGGACTGAAAAGATGCCTTCAACTCGTGGTTGCGCCCATAATTCGCGTGAAACATGACCGTTTCCACTAAAAGTAGCATACAAACATTATATTCCAAATAAATTCTCTGTATGTACTTCACTCGACAAATGGTATCAATAACCACACGGATAAAACATTCCCATATAGCTAAATATCCAAAAGTTATGTTTACATGCAAATGTATGCTACTTTTTTATTTGGCACGCGAAAAGTTCACCTCGTTTTCCATGTTATTCATTCGAGGTGAATCCTTTACATACTTTTTCGTGACGCGAATGAAATAGTATATTACCGTCCTAGGCCGCAAAAGTACGAAAAGTGTGGGATTACATGTAATTCTCGGCCAAAGCGGACGAACATGTGATCCGATACAATATTTCTCTGCACGACGTAGCCGGGATGCTTCACACGATTTTTTGCAAATGAAAAAATACAAATAGCCTCCAGGCCTCCGCAGTATCCATGCATATCGCCACTTAGAGATTCGCAAAATACATCAAAAGACAACGATTTTTAGTCATTGAGCGTTATAATTGACAGAATTGGAGCCAGGTAACTGAAATTTTACGTAAAAGTGAAGTGTGAGGCGATGTTGGACAGCCTATATTAATCAATGGACCAGCTTCGGAGGGATTGAAAAAGAAAACGCGATAAAAATACCTCGTCTTGATCGTCCTCGCAAAAAAGTTCAGGTGAATCCAAGTTTTTTGGTGTCATCCCACATTCTTTACTACTCTTAGAATGATGAAAAAAAAAACTCCCACCATCTCCGGAGAGTTCACTGATTCCTTTCGGGGAGATAGTCCCAATACATGCGAATAATCCTCAAATGGGTTATTGTAAGCATCAAATAAAAAAAAAAGATATTGGACGATTTTTTCAATTTCAATCTCCAAAAAAATACCTGCGAAGTAGGGCTCTGAAAATTTTGTTCATATCTACTACTCTCAAGTTATACTTTGAGGTCCCGAAACGCGCCTATAGGCTAAAAGGTTTTGGGATGGCTGGAACTCAAAAAGTGTCCAATATCGCCCAATCCCTTCTATCCCCAAAAATGCTCTGCCGTATGGCGAATCTGATATATTATATTTCGCATTGGAGCGTGTATATAGGTCATGTTGGTACCAGGGGTTGATTGTAAGCCGAGCGAAGCAAGGGCTCCGCGGCGTGCCAAAAATAACTTTCCGAGTAAAGTGCGAATACTATTTTTCCACTCCGTGGCGCAAAAAGGTCAATTTTGTGATCCACGCTCGAAGCAAATTTGGCGCTTTGTGCGCTCTCTGAGAAAAAAGCATTTGAAAAATCACAGAAAAATCTATCGATTCATGTTCTTCATAAAATTTCCATGCCATTTTAAGGCTGTAATTTTAATAATGTTGAAGAAATAAAATGATTTGCTCATTTTCAATCGCCTGTAACTTCAATGGGCGTCATGCGCTCATGAGAAATCAAACGAGATATTGTAAATCAATTCAGAACATACATTTTTTTATTCTTGAAGCTTGTTCTACAAGAAGAACCCAGTCTTTGCGGTAGTTACGTTCCCAAAAAGTGCCGCGAATACCGAAATCGCGATGGGAATCTGAGGGTTATATACCCTCTATAGAGGGTAACTCCGGTCATGAACCACCCAATTTTTTTCGAAAAATCGCTATCGATCATAGCTTTTCCTATGCATGTTGTAAATATCATAACACAATTACGGGTACAGAATAAAGATTAAAAGAATATAAAATCTGACAATCCACAATACAAAAAAAAATTTCAATCATTCATCAACTTCAATCATCTTTTCGGAAAGGAAACATCTCGGATGTTGTTCCAGACTGTTTTGCTCTCTCGAGGAGATCTGAACGCATGACTTTATAAGATTTCAAGGTAGTTTCACAACTCATTTCGAACTCAAGGCTTTTAGTCTTCATCGGATAGTTATGATGAACCTCGCAAGTCTCTTACTAACAATTTCGGAACCTCATTCAACCAAAAATATTTTAACTTGTGTATCAACAAATTGAATGTTCCCACGGTCTCGAGTAAATTAATATTTGTGGGATAGTTTGAATCGAGGACATTTGATATGGTATGTAGTAATAAAAATGCTTACAATTAAGACATGTGTACCTTGGTGTCGCTTTTGAGTAGAAATTTCCACGCAAGCATTTATCGTGTTGAATTCCGATTTAGCGACTATAAATCCTTAGGAAATCCTCTAAAATTTGGAAATTTCTAAATCGTAATACTGTCAAATCCGCAAATACCGGACAATTATACCGCAAACAACGAATTTGGGTCCCACCGCGAGTACGGAAATGAATACACAGTTAATTCTCTACTTTGTGAAGAGGCAGAAATTTGAATGAATGTCGACGATTTTATACCTACATCCATCAGATAAAATCAAAAATTCCCATCGAATGACTCCTAAAGAATCTATGTAATGTTTCAAATTCATTTGCGGTATTTTTAATGGATTATATAGGTCGAAAACATATGAGCCCCACAGCCACCTTCTACACCCCATAGAATTTTTGGTATTTGTGGGGAACAAGGTGATAAAAGTTATAAACGAGATGGGTAGGGATTCTGCACTAAAATGTTTTAGCTCGGACATTCGGCAAAATATCAAAATTCGGCAAAGCACAATCGAAAAATAGAAAAAAATCCGTACTAAAAACTATCCAGGAGACAAGTTCTGAAGAAATAAAGTATATACACCCAGAACTACCCATTCAAAGGCTGATTCCAAAGATTAAAGTTAATCTGAGGGCCATGTATCATACAGGGGCACAAGTTACATTGGTAACAACAAGAGTGGCAAGTTTTCACTGGTTTGGGATATTCTGTTAATGAATGCAATGGCAGTGATGAAAATGTGAGGTTTTGATGGTCAAAAGTGAGAATATTGTTGATTACTTACATATCCATTTCATTCTTCTCTTTACTAGAGCATTTCTTTTCAAGACTTTCCACTCTTTCCTCCAAGGCCAGAATTCTCTTTTCATGCTCAATCCTCTCTTTTACAAATTCATTGATAATTTCTGTGAACTCTTTGAAGAGCGTTCTTATACTAACTGTTTCCTCTGATTTGTCTTTTCCATCATCTTCTTCTTGGTTCTTACGGTTGATATTTTCTACTTTTCCATTATTTTGATCGCCTTTTAGATTTGTCAATGTTCCCTCATATTTATTAAAGTTTGGAAGACAGTTGGAATTATCAGATCCATCTTTACACATTGCGTTGCTCTCGCATACTTTAAAATTGAATATTGGAGTTTGTGGCATTGTTGATTCAAATTCAGAAAAAACTAAAGAAGAGAAACATTATGCGTGATTGTTACGATTCTAAAAGATGATTACTTCAAATCATTAAGATGTACCTGGCATGGGTGAAATGTCATTGAAAACAAAATTGAATCCTTCCTGGGACAATTGGTTGGATTCTCTTTTACTTTTTCCAAAGGAGAAACAGGGGCTATCACTTGACTTTCTGTTACTCTTTATCGCATTCTGCATTTTAGTATTATTTTTGCTCGGAGAAATAAATGATGATCTGTGGATAATAAATTATAAATTGATGGAAGCTAAAAAGAGACCTATTATAACATTAGCATGAATTTGATATGCATTGTCAAGTTTTTGATCAAATTTGAAATATTCTGATTGATTTTGAGGCACTTTTTGTCAGTACTGGGTGGCACTAATTGTACTCATGTCATGGAAATTGTCACGTAGTCGAGAAAGTGGAAGAGAAAATGAACGGGTATGTAAAACTTACGGAGTTATCGAACGAAAAGGAAATTCTGTTTTGGTCTTTGCACTAGCATCATCAGGATCAGAGAAAGTTTTCTTTGTTGATTCGTTTCCTCGCACGCCAGGGATCGACGAGGACTTGAAGACTGCTCTAACCTTCGGCGCTAGCTGTACAATCGCTCAATTTTTTCTCTTGTTTACTCCTCATTCGCTGTGCAAATCGACCGAGACAGAGCTACATATAATACCTCCGTATATTTATATATACGAAGTTTTGCCAAATTCTACTCGTACTTTCATACGACTAATGTTATCAAGGTTCAGTTTCCTGGCTTACCTACTCTTCAATCCACTGTTGAATCAATCAGAAGATAATCAATCGGCATTTTTCGTATTACGTTGTATACTTTGTACTTCTTTTCTGATACTCGCCAGCAAGGCGCTGCCGCGCCTTTTGATTTCGCCGAAGACTGATGGTGCGCGAATAACGACCGAGGCAAGCCGGCTGCGAATTTGTTTACATGCTCGCTAATGCGCTATAGCTGATAAATGGTAGGGTCATAAATGGTCGCCCTTTTTCGCGCGCAGCCGCACGTGCAGAGATCATCAGAGATAAAAAAAAGTTTGCTGTTGACTGCTGATTGGCCGATGGGAGGACAATTTGGCGGCATGATGGCTGCGTGTGCGTGAGATAGCATTTTCTCAATGTGTATATTGTGGGCCTCGAAGATACTCAGCTGTGGCTCTATATGTTGTGGGTGCACGTAAAAAGGCCCAATTGTGCATGTGTGAGTGGAATAAGGCGTAACAAAAGACAGGCTCTCGGCGGCGTTGATTGGCGTTGCATGATCGCCTCCGCGCACGAGGCATCGTGTTTCGTGCTCCGCAGACTGCACCTGCACGTGCTCCACAACAGTGCAAGTCTCCGGCGACTCGTGGTGCAAGGGCGTCCCGAAGCCCAGAAATAACCCTCGACCTTCGTCCACCATCGAATCTACCATCGTTTGTCTGACGCAGACCAGAGCGTAGGATTCGTGCATTCGTGCATGATCTAAAAACGCGTCTCCCGCGTGGACCGCCGTTCGCGGCTCTCCTTTATAACCTGAGTTGCTCAGCAACAAGCCAGAACTACGACACCCGGTAAGTTTACATAAAATACGCAACACCGACGCTCTCGTTGCGCGAGTTTTCATTTTCTTGGCGTTGTACAAACTTTGTGTGCTTCTGACGCATCAACGATATCCGTGATCCTCGAGTAGATACTCTTCTATCACGCTTTTTGATGGAAGGTTAACAAGTCAACACGAGGATGCAGAGGAGCATTCACATCGTTTATATTAGGTGCCGGGCAAGATTTCTCTCTTGTTTTCCTGTATGGATCGACACGATTTTTTTAGGAAATCTTGATTCGTATGACTTGTATTAGTATGACCATATTAGTATGATCAGAGTGTGTGTTTGCTTGCGTTTCAGCTCGCGTTTCAGGCTCTTTCTCCGAAAAAGGACAGAGCCTTTGCGATAAAAACTTTATCGCTATCGCAAGGCCTTTCAGCTAATTACCTACCAGACTAGTAGCGCCCACATTTTTGCGTTATTCTCGAAATTTCTATCATGCCTATATTCTAGTGTCTCCCCATACAAACAACTTTGCTAAGGCCAATAAATCGATCCAGCCTTAGCTTCACACGTGTGCGGACTGCGCACAGAGTAGCTTGGGTGTCTATGCATGTATTTTTATGTTAACTACAATTTATATATCTTTTGCACAAGTCATTGATTGAAATTCTCTCGGATTCGCCGTGAAGCCAACATAGTCTAATCGAGCGAAATCGACGAGAATATAGCCAAAGTTCGATATTAATTTTTGAAAAGGGATACCTGACCAGAATCATCCTGTCTTCTTGGATTTGTTATATTTATTTACAAAAGTTACTCAAAAGAATACATCTTGAATAGCCATAGCTCCACACTGAAACTACTCTTTGTAATCCTCTTACTGAAAATAGTAGCTCTAGACCAGATGTGGGATATTAATAGTTTTTTGCATTTTTTCAGAATTTTCACAAATGGTCAAGTTACCATCAATGAACATGGACAGTTATGGGCTCGTAGAGCCCACAGATATTGGCAACGTGACAGTTGAAAATGATCCGAGTGACAAAAGGAAACAAGTGCGTTGGGAAGCAGATGAAGTGCTTTGCATGTTGAAATTGGTCAAAGAGCACAACCTAGTACCCCAATATTCTATGATGAAAATGTCTCTTGTATTGAGCCAACTGATGATCAAGAGAGGTTTTAATCGGAATTCCAACCAAATCCACTCCAAAATGCTTGTATTGAGAAAAAATTATTTGTCATGTGAGAAACAGAGGGTAGCAAATGGTACAGTGAAAGAATGTGCATTCTATGATGAACTCAGAGATATCTACAAGAATATTGACAATGGGAATAACGATGATTTGGATGACTGCGATTCAAACTCCCTGGAACAATCCACCATGATGTTTGCCAATGATCCAGTGAAATGGAGTAGAGTAGAAATCCAGAAGATGCTCAGTCTTATTAAATCAATGAAATTGAAGAATGAACTGACTCTCACATTTTTCTCTCCAACTGCTGTAAGGTTAATTGCTGAAGCAATGCCTAAAAATGGTTATGAAAGGAGTACAGAACAAGTCAGGAGTGCATTGACCAGTCTGAGAGCAATGTACATAGATTATAAAATAGGTTTTGATAATGATGAAAATCCTGCAGAGTGTATGTTTTTTTCACATTTAGATCAATTTTGGGGTAGAGAGTACAAGAAGTGTTTGAAGGATAAGCGTCATAAAGCAAGTGAGGATCCATGGTCTACAGATGAAACTATAATGTTGCTGAACTTGATACAAGATTTGAACATTGCTGATGAGGCGTATCATAGTCCATACAGAATTGCAGAGGAACTGAAACAGGGCTTGGCAGAGAATGGTTATTCTAGACCCAAGCAACAAATTGTTGATAGACTCCAAGATATGAAAACAGATTTTTTTGATGCAGATAATTCTGATAACATCATTGACGCGACCAGAATATTTCCATTCTACAATCTGTACAAAAAATTGTTTGGGCTACAATTCACCTGTAATCCACGGGACCAATTGCCAACATTTTCGATAAAACCGAGAAATCCACTCAACAAAGAAGCAAAATCCAAAGAACCCAGAGGTGAAGACTCCTCTTAATATTTAATAATTTTTTACTTTTATGCATTCAATGCAGTACCAATTTAATGATTGTTTGAATTCTCTACAAGAATAATATCACTAACTTCTCCCTGTCATTGCTTTTCTGATATTAATTTCACTTTACTTAATCTCTAGAGCGTTGTAGTGAATGGACTATGGTCTACTCTTGATTACAAATATTTGAGGTCGATACAAACGTAGTGAATTCTTTAGAAAACTCATGCAATTTTTGAAAAGTTTTTAATCGCTATAACTAGTTTCAAAACATTTTGAGATTGTGAAATGTGATGCATGTGTCATACAATTATGTCTTGATATTCTTTTCTGTATATTATCAATCCTTGATAATCCAAATTAGATTCATTGAATGCAAATGAAAGATTTTTACCGTCTAATTGTGCAATGACAAATAGCGTTCGCCCTACTAATATTTGTACAAAGTTGAAAAACTTTACTTTTGAATTCATCTTACCATAACGAAAATGAATGTTGGTACGAAATAACATTTCAGATTTTTCGTGGAAAGATGAAGAGGTGCGACTTCTTCTTAAGACGGTTCGAGAATTGACATCTGGATCGAAATCGAATGATTCCTTGGAAGACGAAAAACTTAGAAGAATAGTCAAGACCTTGTATGTAGCAGGTTATTGTAGAAGTTCAGAACAAATCAAACTGAAATTGAGCTCTCTCAAGAAAGCCTACCTCAAATGCAACCTTGATGACAGTACTGAAAACGATATTTTTCAATGTCCTTTTTACAACGAACTTCACAATATTTTTCAAACAAATGTATCTGATGAAAGATATGAGCTAATTCAGAATCTTTTGATCGAAAATACGAACCCTAACTCATCCAACAGCTCTGACCATAGTTACACGAATGTTAATTGTGGCAGCTTCTCTCTCAATAATCATGATACCAACAAAGTTACTGTAGTACCCAACAAACCTGCAGACTCCTGGTGCCCGGTTGAAAGCATTGTTGGTAAGTCCGAACACGTAGTCAGTAAAATTGAAAATTTTCTAACTCATGGCTAAAAGAATTCTTATTGTATCTGCTTTCTTTATGCCAGCTGAAGAAGTTGTGGTTGCTTCATCTTCGCAAGACTTCGATGGCACGGGAACAGATTTGGCTCAAGAAACGGAAGTAATAAATCAAGACTCAACCACAACTATGTCTTCAAATTATAGTGATGCGAGGGTTCCGGAAATCACATCTACCCAGGGCGATCCAGCGCTCAACAACAATAGCTCTTGTATCGGTGTGGGTAGATACGAGATTGCTGTGGAACATGAAGTTATTACAATTGATGAAGATGACATGGAACAATTTGACAATTATCGGCCTCCAGATAGCCAAGTAAGGTGAGGCATATTTTTGTTTTTTTAATCCTTCATACAAATCTATCTTATGGTAGTCTCGAACGTATTGATAAAATTAGGTCGATTTATATGATTTCTCTGCCATTTCTCTTTGTTTTCATTTTTTGATTACCATTAACTAGCCCAACGGGTTATTCAAAAACCTTGATCTATTTGAGAAAGATGATACTGATTATGATTAAATGGAAAAATTGCACATTTCTTTCATTTGCTCTCGGCTTAGCTGTTTGTATCTTTGAAAATTAGAAATCTTCGGTCGATCTGAATGTGCTGTAAAAAATGACAACGTTTCGACCGAGAAAACAGTTGACTGGTTCAACAATTCAACATGTAACAATATTTTCGACTTGATAGGAATATCAGGAAAGAGACCCATATGTTTCTGCGGGCTGTCTCGCCACTAACTTTTACCCAAAATACATTTCTGGAAAGCTTCCGAGTTCCAGAAGATCAAAAATGTCAACCATAAACTGACTTCAGACTGTGAAATTCTTGTAATAGCATATAGAAGGGTATTAGAAAATCTCAAAATGATCAAAAGTACGCCCCTTATTGATGCTTAGTTGCTTAGAAATGACCATTTCAAGGCAAAATTTGTTTTCGTGCCGAATTAAATTTTTTTTTTTTTCTTAAAAAGAGTGAATTTGACACATTTCCTTGAAATATGGATTACTCGTCTCAAATTCAGAGATCGGAGTGCCTTAGTAGGTAGAGGGGGGGGGTTGTAATTAACTATCCTCACCCTCGTTTACGCCGCGCGCCGTGAGGCAAGACGTATCGTATCTTTTGGCGACTTTAATCGTGGGGATGTACTCAGATTTTTTAACTCCAAGTCATACTTCCCAATTACTATGTAAGATGATACCCATATCTACTGGTCCTGTCGGCCAAACCTATAGCGCAGTTGAGCCGTTGCTGAGCTCAAAATATTCTCGATTTACGGTATTTCTTGAGATACGAGATCTTTTCACATGGCAAAATACTAATTTGCTTTTGAATATCGCTCAACAAAAAACCGAGGACTACGTAAATGAGATTAATGTTTCATTGGATGAAAAATCAATTGAGTAAATATGTGCGAGTCAAAAGTGGCGAAAAGAAATACTTTTTGGGCATGTGCGAGAAGTTTGGGCATACAAAAAATTCTTCTTCTTACTCTGAAAATTTGGGAGCATTTAAATTAGAGTGGGAATAGTTCAAAAGGTTGGAGATGTATCCATAGCATTAAAAAAATCCAGATGACTAAATTTCCGCAGGGAAAATTGAGTTTTGTACACGTGAAGTTTCCTCTTTTTTGTGCTGTATTAGGTGTACTTCGTGATTTCTCTTTCACAATAGATCTTGCTGTTCTTCGCCCAGATTGTAAATACCAGGAAGATGATGTAGCATAAACAATCTAATCGTACCGCTGGAGAGGGATGTCGGTCTCGCCATAGTCTCAGAGAATCTTTCTAATCCTGAAAAACCTGGGAATCGGAGGGAGTTCTATAGAAGTCCTAGAAATTGATATACTACGCCGTTAAACTGTTTTGGAGAATTGATTCGTCTGGGATGGATTTGTGTGAGTTTACTGGGCATGCGGGTGAATTTTAAGTATTGAAACGAGTTTTGATCCATAGCCGGCTCAACTTTCCTTGCAATAATTCCTCCACGATGTCGATTGTTGTAGTAGAGTCGGAAATGTATACGTTCAAAACTGCATGGCACAAAGTTAGAGAGGGTCGTCGATCAATCGACAGGAAGAAAAAAACGTTCTGAAGGAAATCGTGCCAACTATCGATAGAAAATACTTACAAAGCTGTAAAACCTTGCGAAATTCAAATTTTAAATTAGGGGATGCTTTTAAAATGTTTTCCCGCTGTTTTGATTATTTTTGTTGCTGGGAAGATGCCTAAAACAATGATTTCACAAGACGTAAATCTGATAAACACGTTATAACAGGTTACCAAGCCCTATTTTGATTATTACAATTGAAAAAGTACGTCTTTTTCAGGCTTTTTTAACGTGCTAAAAAGCATTAGGGAGCTCGTAATATCAAAATAATGATTAAAAATTGTTATACCGATAGTTAATAATCTTATCAATCAAAAAAAAATGTAAGAAAAAGTCCAAAAATAGTGTCAAATTATAGTTACGAGCAGAATTGTGAGATTTGGCTATTTTAGCATCTCAAGCAGCTGGGAAGGCTCCAAAAGGCTCGTACGTGGGGTCAATTTATAAAGTAGGTTTTGAATTACTTTTCAGATGCTCTTTGAGAAATCGCAATCGGTCGAGGCACTCAAAAGTCATGAATGAAATGCGAAGTCGAAGCTTCATTCCTAGATTTTCCTAAAAATTACTTATGTAGGCTTAGCCGACGGAAGGCAATTTTTTGGCCCAATGGGTGTTCAGCGGATCATTTTCCAATTCATCGAGCTCATAAAAACCTTTGGGAGCCGAGAAAGTTCCGAGAGAATTGAATAAAGTTTAATGAAATATTAGAAAAATTGTTCAAAATGATTTCCCAACGAACCTGGGATTGTATTCATATGACCCTGGGAAATTTGGAATTTCTAGGGAAATTTCAAAGTTGAGTAGAATAAATGATAACATGATACACTACGAGAAAATGATGACATTTGCAGTTCATAACTTCGTAAAGACGAAAGTACCCCGGAGGTGGCCAAAGAAGCCCCGGTTCACGATACTCCTAGGATTTTACATTATCTACTGAGATTTATTTTATGCGTAAGCATAACGCAATTTCCACAAATTCTCGTATTTGTAAGATATTTTGTCGAGCATTTGATGTTTGCCCTTCCCAAATCCATTAGAGCGATTTGTATCTACTAATTCGAGAGAAAAGTCATCCGCATCAACGGTTTAATGCCATGTCATTAGAGACCGTCATTTCCATGCAAATTAGCGTATGAGTACATTCTTACCATACATGGTTGTGAACGCACTCCCACTTTGCCCGTTTCTGCATTTTCTCTAATAAGATTATACGTTTTTCAGCGAAGCTGCTATTCCAGACAATACAGAAGGCCCGCCTTGTAAAAAGCTTCGAGTGATAGAGGACGAAAGGATAGTCCCAAGTAAAAAGTTCTTACTGCGACCCGTTGATTCTCAAACTATGGATCCATCGGCTCTTAATAGGCCTAAATATGTGCGATTGATTGTTGATCCGAATAACAGCCAGTCCAATCAGATCACAGCTCATATTCAGCCTCTGAAGATTGACGCTGCTACCTCAGTCAGTTCGGGCATGAGCTCGCCGGTCGAGCGCCCTGATGTAACAAGGCTAGGCGTGGAAAAGGCAGTGTCTAAAGATAGTTTTGATGGTCTGAAACTTTTGAACGGGCTCATCGCTCACTCAGATGGCCAGAACACAATCCACTATCTGGAGAAGAAGATCTCTGATACCATGCAGTAAGTTGATTCTGCACAAATCAATTTTTTATCCGGTTCAAATGAGGCTTTTTCCATTAAATCGCTTGATAAACACGGTTATCAAATGCCTCCACAATAACTTCTAAAATTCAACTATATCAACATTGTTCTTTTCAGGGAAGCCATACAAAGTATTATCAAACATAATGAGTCCATGCAACAAAAACATCAGGCATGGATAGAGAAGCAACTTGAAATTCAGCGCAAGAATGACGAAGATCAAAGAAGAGATATCTTGAATCAAATTCAGGAATTGCGCAATGATGTAGCTTCCCTCATGTCAAGCAAGCCAACGCTTGCCGATTACCAAAACCCTTAGATTTGTATACAGACAAAGAATTTAGAATTATCTCCTCAATAATGATGATTACCGAGCTTTATAGATGTACAAATCAACGGAACTTGTAAATACGGAATTTAGTGTATCCCTACAGAACGTTCAATCTCAGAAAAAATGTAAACTGTTTGTGATTACTGCGATTTTCGAGAAATTGAACCCCACTTTGCAGTGGCAAGAACAGGGCCCACAGTATTTTTGAACGCGTGAAACTAGTTTTTTGTAGAGCACGAATTGCAAATAGAATATAGATTTTCCATCATTGCAACTTTCTATTACCATGAAATAATAATGTCACGTGTGTATCTTGTCCCGACCGTATCGGGAAAATGGTTTTGACATTGATCTTGAATGAGACAAAATCTCCTTCCAATTTTGATCAGATTTTATGTGATGCATATGAGTAGAAATGAATATTATTCATCACAGTCGAGAACCTCGTTGGTTTAGAATAGTTTCAGTCAAATACTTTGACTTACTAGAAAACACTTTCATACGAAGAAGAAACAACTTTCCCTTAGGAAAAGACTCAATTTGATTATGTATTTTCATAAAAATAAAGATGTACTGGAGATATAAATCGGTGTATTCACTCTTTCGCTCGATTGCCGGCAGTAGACGCAGATGACGATTCACAGATTCAATTCAAACTTCCCGCGGGGATGCAGAGTAGACGACATCTGTCTTCAAACTTTCCAACTTGAAAGCATGAACACTGTAGACTTCTGTTTTACTGATTGTTTGGGAGAAACAGTCAGTATTTCGGAAATCTACTTATGTGGTTTCTCTTTTGAATGCGTGGAAATAATATCATGTGTATTAAAGACTTCTGGTACTTGCAAAAAAATGTCTATTTTGATAAGTAATTCACGGATCGAATTTAGCATGATTCTATGAGATTGTTTGGTAAGTAATTATTCATTGGGTAACGATTAGTTTGCCATTTTCTCATAGATTTATTGCAAGTTTGAGATTGGCTCACAGTTTACAAATTGGTGAAAAGTTGTCCATTTATACAAAGATGATATTGTGTGTGCTGTGCAGGCCAAAAGTTTTGTTGTAGGTTACAAGAGCAAGTATTGTCAGTATCTTGCACTTTCAGCTGTTCCTGCTGCTCCACTAGAATATAATTTTTGGCTGGAATGATTCATTGTGTAATTTTTCTTGTTCTCAGGGAGTTGAGAATCGCTAAAGATGCTCCATCGCTCATGTTCTCTCCTCAAGTTCTTGCAATCAAATGGAAGTGACTGTTTGAAGAGGCAAACTTGTATGTGTCACATAGGACTATTCAAGAGGCACACAAGCACTGTTGTCAGACAGAAATTCATCCATGCGATATCAAATTCATCAAATCTTCATTACAATGGGTGTCCCAGTGCAAAGTGGATGTGTACAGCATCAGACCCCAATAATACCAAAAGTAAAGTTGAAAAGGAAGACAAAGCAACTCGGGATAAAGCTGAGCAGAAATCAGAATCTGATATAACTCAAAGGGTTGTTGAACTCAAGACTGAAAGCCTAGGAAAATTGAAAGAGCGAGTGTTGAGTGTAGATAGCAAGAATGCTGATACACAGAATCCAAATAAGGAAATAAATGTGATATTACTTAGAGAAAAAGTTAAGAAAGTCGAGAAAAAAATTCCAGCGGAAGAAGCAACTCTCAAAAAACGTAATATTCTCAAAAACGTACTTGATTGAAGTGACATTACAATTCAAATTTCATATTTTTCCACCAAAGCTATACAGAAAAAGAGAATACGAGTAGATCTATCAGCATCCTCTCTGGAGAGAAACTTCATCACTCCAATAAGAGCAATGTCAGATTTCTTGCTGAAACAATCAGATTTGGAATCGTTACCCAAAACCAAAAGGAGGTCGCCCTATGAATTTGAACCACCAATTACTGTTTATTGGAGGAGAGACGTAGAGGCCAAGTGCGTAATGATATATACTAAGTAGTCAGATTGAAAAAACAGAACTGATCATATCTATTGTTAGTTTTCCAAAAAGTAGTTCATGGAAATATTCATATTCTAAACCTTATGTATGCTTTCTAGAGCATTGAAAAAGTGGGGATCCAAAGAAGCTTTATTAAAAGAATTGTTAAAAAAGGAGTTAGAAAGAAGAACCTACCAACAGAGTGAGTTCAGTCATCCCTATCATTTTACAATTGTGCAAATTTGGATGAATGAGAAACTTTTTTGCCCCAAGATGTATTTACTGTGAAAAAAAGACTTAGAGACTACAGGCGTGAAGTAGGAAGTCAGGCTCAAACACAAAAAGAAGGACTCTTTGGTAGATCTGGTAAAGTTGTTCTGACTGCTATTGCAATGTAAGTATTATTTATGAGACGAAAGAGTGAATAGCAGGTGCAAGGATCTAAATCATCTGGAAATTAGGATGATTACTGTAATGAATAGAATATACTGTTTTCAGAAATGGAGGCAATTTTCTATTCAAACTTTATGCATGGCTTGCTACAGGCTCTCACAGCATGTTTTCAGAGTGCATTCATTCAGCTGCCGATACTATTAATCAGCTGATTTTAGCATATGGAATACACAAATCTGTACAAGTAAGATATAAATCCATACTCACTCAAAATAAAGTCGATCAGATTAATCATTCAATTCTCTAATGCATCACATGAGCTATAAGTATTGGCCAAACTCTTTGTACCGAAAAGATTAGTTTATTTAGATCATACATTTAATGCATTGATTTGGCTTCTCAAACTATTTATTTTCATGAAATTTTTTTCAGAATCCAGATCCTGACCACCCGTATGGATACACGAATATGAAGTATGTTTCATCATTGATATCAGGTGTTGGCATTTTTTGCGTCGGCACTGGCTTATCAGTATATCATGGCATCCATGGTATTTTATTCCCTGTCCCGGTAGAATCGTTTTACTGGGCTTACTGTGTCTTAGCCGGCTCATTACTTTCTGAAGGCGCGACTCTTTTAGTTGCGATTAATTCAATTAAGAAAGGTGCCATTGAAAAACAATTGAGTTTCCGAGAATACGTGATGAATGGACATGATCCATCAGTGAATGTCGTTTTGATGGAGGACTTTGCTGCAGTAAGTAGAAATTGTATGAAAACATTTTATGCTCCATATATTCCAATGTTCATATATTCCAAAACATACAAAGCTTGAGTGGTGCATATCTGTTTGAAATCAGATTTGAAAACATTTTTCATTAATCAATTATATCCGAGATAACTTTTGCTGCATGCTCTAACAGTTGTGCATGAGAACATTTGAAGAGTTTCGACCGACCCCAATACCCAAGGAGATCGAGAAAAAATCTCCAAATACTTTCTTTCGTGAATTGTGTGTATTTGAATATGCTTTTTTAGATTTTTAAACCTTGTATTCCTTAAGGTGGACACTCGTTGAAAAAGATATAAATAGAATTTTGTGAAACTTTGCACTTTTGAAGTACTTGGTGTTTTAGGAATTATTGAATTTTTTCAGAATTTTTTGTCGTCTATGAATCGAGTTATTTAATATTCAAAAATTTAAAATGGACATGGGGATGATAGGGATTTGACCTTCTCCTTCATATATCTCCAGAAAAAATAAATAGTGAAATCTGGAAAAATACATACTTGTTGAACTTAGTAAGACGAATGACTCTGCACATGTAAATTGATGGTCTTGTTTAGGAGATATTGCAATTGATTTAAATGGTATCCAAACAAATTCGTTGAAAATTCAACGGAAGTGATGCGAGGGAAGAGAAGATATCTTGAAAGGCATGCTCGTAAATTTTCATCCAGATTGATCGACCCATTAAGGAGATGTAGCTTTCACAATACCAGGATTGGAATCTGTCTCTCTCGCACACATATCCTCCTGTCTCTCTCCATTGCCGAATGAACCACCTAAAGTCAGAACAAAGACTCATTTCGTTCCCTTTTACAGCCAATTTTTAAAAATTCATATCTCCGACCGACGTTGACCTTATTTGATGTATCTCAACTCATTTTTTTCGTTGAGACATTGCCTATAGAAAAAGTTGCGCCCAAGCGATTGACTGAATCGAGTAGATCATGAAACACGATCTAGAAGAACGAATTCGAGCAATTTTTGGCTCATCTTTGAGACAACCCAACTCCAATTAGAAAAGTGATGATCACTTTTGTTGGCGGTAGCTTGAAATGGTCTTTTGAAGACCCACGATTTTGCCACCTGTAAAAGCCTATTATCAAATACTCCTCGCGAGCTCTAGCGGTTCGAACTTCAGCTTTTTTATAAAAATATCGAACTTTCATGTTGATTTACAAACTAATTTTTTTCTTAAAATTTTTGCTGTGCTTCGCCGCTTTATAATAGCTGTGACCTCAGCTTTTTTTCTTCGTCACCAAACTTCTAAAAAAATATCTCTCTTATATGGATACTATCAAGCCCAGAAGAACCATGGCTTGTTTGATTTCTGATTGTGTAGAGATGTCATATCAACGGAATCAATAATGTCATTTTTTTGCAATTTTACGCAACCTTGAGTACAGTCCGGACAGAGCGTTTCTTATCGTTAACTCTGGCATGTCCCGAAATTTTTAAGTGAAGAAGGAATCACTCAAAATCACGAGACTGAATATCATTAAAAACTCATCCTGGCACACGGATTTTATACTGGTTCTACGATTTTTCGGTCCCTATAAGCTCTTCATCGTACCTTGAAAGATTTCAAAACCCATCACGAAAGCTCCAGAGTAAACCAAAGTATGTCCAAATATTAGCTTTGAGAGCCTGACATGCCTGATCAGTTGCGATCCATATGTCTGCACCAATCAAAGATCATCGCCAAAATTCAAGTTTGCTATAGCTTCAGCGCGCTTCACATGTAAAACGAGGACTTTGGAACAAATTAGACTCAATTATTCAGATGATTTTGTAAAATCTGTTCAAACTGCCCACTACTGCACAGATTCGGTTCTAGAGCCTCTTTACCGCATGTTTTCAAGCCTTTGGGATGTTTAAATGATGATTTGCTCGGTACGAAGGGCCATAATGATGATAGGGACGATTGCTGCCGTTGTTAGTGCTGTACCAACTCTTTGGGTGCGAATCTTTGGAAAAAATGTCGTCTGCCCGTACGAAAGCTGAGTTTTAGAGTTTGACTAGCAAAATGATGGAATGATTCACTCAACGGTATAGAATTTGAAATACGTGATTGGGCATAGGGGTCATTGACCTTACAAGGGTGTAGTACCGGTTTTTATGGCGAATTTTGGGTTCTGGACAGGGGGCGGAATTGCCATTTTGACTTCTAATTATCCAATATAAAAAGCGAAAGCATCTGAAATCACTCAAAATCCAACTACAAAGTTGGGTCTGGATAGAATACACCCTAGACAGTTTTAACCGCAACAATTGAAAGTCACGGAGGCTTGTGCGAGCCTCGGACGCAGAAAATCCCACTTTCCGCGGGATCACTCAGATAACTGTACACCGCGAGAATCCTAAAATCGCAGTTGAACGCGACAGCCTTAGAGTAGAACCGTACCATATTTGAACTTTTTCCCAGGCCCTCCTCATATTGGGTTTAGTCAAAATGGTCGGAGATAACCCATGTTTCTTCTAACATTTATCATATGTCGCTGTTTTCTAAACGTCAAGATTCCATAAATGTTGAAGACTGATCAACTTTCAAACCTTTTCTATCTTCTTGGTCCAACTTCTTTATGTAATAGATCAATTTCTCTACACATTCAAAATTCCCACTTCTCTGAGCTATTGATTAAAGAGTATGAATAAGATTCAATGAACAACAGTTTTTCAAAATGCACCAATATTTCCGCTAACAAACTTCATCAAACATTTCTATGAACATCTCAGTCATAGCAAAACTTATAAAGTCATCTCCGCTTAACTTTTCATAAGCCTTGAGTCAAATATGAAACTCCTTATCGATAGGTTCTCGGAGTCATGTGTGCTGGATGTTGTATGGGATTGACTACATATTTGCACAATCCCGTCTTTGATGCAATAGGCTCATTGCTCGTCGGTGGGCTCCTAGGAAGTGTGGCTTCGTTTATTATACATACAAATGTTGCTGCTTTAGTGGGCCAGAGTATACCTCAAGAGAATCTTGACAGAATAAATGCAGAATTAGAATCTGATATCATGGTAACAATTTTTCCGCTCTTTTCGATGTCTGATATGATCAGTTTTCGAAGATAATTTTAATAATGCTGTTGACTGCAGGTTCGAGCAATTCACGACGTCAAAGGTATTGATATGGGGAACAGTCTGGTGAGGTACAAGGCTGAAATCGACTTTGATGGCCGCGAACTTACTCGATCGTATTTGGACAAACACGATCTTAATGCAATGCTAGAGGTGAGATCACATTGCATGTGTAAAATATTTGAAAGCTCGCTTATTTAGTGCCATTGTTGATTTGAATAAACATGGCTGAGTACACCATTTTTTTCAAGTCTAGGATTTTTCTTGTTAATTGTGCGTATAATATTTGACGAGGAAAAATGTATCGTGATGAAACAATTGCTTATTTTAATGCCCAAAATGGGATTACATTTCCGAATCTTTCGTTCTAACAGGAAGTCAAGAAAATGGAGAATATTGATGAGTTAGAAGCATTTTTACTGAAACACGGAGAGAATATTGTCGACACTCTGGGTGGAGAAATAGATCGAATCGAACTAAAATTGAAGGTGAGATTCGCCCTAAAACTTATTTTTGATGCATGCCTTGGAATTGTGTGAATGGATCATGTAGCTCGCAAGTGAAAAATGTCTGACCGAATGAAGATGATTCAGATGAAACGTAATTTTTCATTGCAGAAAAAGCATCCAGAAATGAGGCACTGTGATCTAGAGATTTTGTAAAGCTAAATGAGACAAGGGTGATCCTTGCAAATAAGCGGATGTAAATATGAATCGCAAGTTATTACTATCATTATTTTACTATGAATACTTTATGTGAATGATTTGATTATTATATTTACGAAGTCTTGGACTTATCTTATGGATAGTTGTCATAAAAGAATATGTGTGTCTGGCTCACATTTTATCACTATCATTGCTTTAATAAAGCCATTTAGATTAAGTGTACGTTCTGAGCAAGGTTCTGAGTATCCTTTCCATCATGTGGGTGATCGTTGTTTTCAAACTAGACTACGAATTGGGTCGCTTTTGTGATTGCAAACATAGAACAAAGATTTTGCTCTTAGCTCTTGCTTCGAAATACCCGGCTCAAATTTTTATGCTCGATGAATATAAAAATCCATAACGAGTTACATTCCACTGTGATTCGATGATTTCATCTTCCTTGGCTTCCTTTTAATATTTTCCCAAAACGTACACTGAGAAAAAAATTCGGTCGCTACTACCGAAGACTTTCAAGCCGTGGCGACTCGGGTGCCCGATCGGAAATGATCTTCAGGTTAAGATCCAATCTTGATCCAACGCTTGACTAGACTGGTCAAACTTGATCAAATAACGTCACGCCTATTTGATC
>JAPYYZ010001292.1:0-19137 GCA_030522705.1 Eretmocerus eremicus
ATCTACAGAGCTAACATGGAATACTTCCTGTTCAAATGCGTCCGCAACACTTCAATCTGAACTTTTCTGGAATAACTCCAGATTTATTTCTCTCAGTGTGAAAAGGCGAATTCACGGTGGGTGTAGAATGATGATAAAAATTGTAGGCTTGCGGTCAGACGTCTCGAAGTGCGATGCGAGTCGCCTACTCTCAGCTCGAATTTTCCTCCTGCTTCCCAGGAGTCCTTGTGTCCACTTCGCTTCTCAACAACTCGCTTGGGATACATAATCTCGAATCGAGGAGCTCATTCGCGCACATTTGGCGATATTTGTTCAAGGTGGTCACTTTGAAAAACGCGGTGTTGGATAGGTTGACTTATAGGTTGGCCAGCTTTCGTCTTACTTATTTTGGATTCTTAGAGAAGCTACAAAAGTTCGAGAGATCAGTAAAAGAGAGCTCAAAACTCTCAGGTTTTACGTAAAAGACTATGTATTGGTGACTGCTCTTTTCGGAAGTCACTTTGGGTTTTTGGAAGGTTACCATTGAACTCGGCTCACTACAAAATCCATTTTCCATCATTATCGTTTCAAGAAGTTTGCATGCGCACGATCTTGCGCCGATATGGATCTCACGCATCATTCCAATCTGGTTTTTTTTGTGACATGAGCATGAACATTTTCCATGCTTTTGGGTGAATTTTTAATTTAATACACATATCTCAGAGGGGTAACTTATATTTCATTAAACTTTTGATGGTACAATTGGTATCGGTATGCCGAATAACCGCCACTTGTACCCGGTACTGGTATCTTCATTCATTCTCAGCTACCTAGAATCAGCTCAACGTGAATAATAATGGCTCATGACAGATCCAAAGGACTCCGCTTCAACTTTGAGGCTGAATTACGCTTCGTGTCTGAATTGGCGTCACTGGTGGAATTTGTCAGTTATTCGGTTCGAAGACTATACTTCTGGAACAATATGTATGGCCATAGCGACGAGAAATTTCGTCATTTCGGGTGTTGCAAATATAGTTACTTTAGAATTAAAAGAATTCCTGAGAATGTACGTATCATAACTTGTGATGAGATTATTCTTTTCTGACATTCAAAATTAATCTTATTGATGGAACCTGCAATACCTATGCGAATATCCTTCGAACAGCTCCACCTATCTCGAGAAGCTCGTCACTTCATTTTTCAACAGACTTGCCTTTTTCGGGAAACATCAGGGACTGATCTCTTTTCTCGCAGGGTATGATATCAAAAATAAGTAATGACCACAAGGTACTCGGAATATAATTGAAAAGCAGACATTATTCACAAGAAACTTGTTTTTTCGTCATTAGCTAATTAGCTAATGTTTTACGCCAACTGACAGTTAAAATTTTATAAACATGTTTTGCCTCGTCAAATTCAATAATCCACTCTTCATCTTTCCGTTTGTGCTTTATCTGACGAGTGCAGCCTCGTACGATTTTTCCGTAAATTTCAAATCTGTAATTTTGCCTTTAATCGTGAAAAAATATTACATCTGTGGAATCTGTGGAATACATTTCTTCAAGATTTTTTAAAATCTATCTTTAAAATAATGTTGAGCACTAATCACTTCGAGTTTGAGCCATTACGATTATTAAAGTACGAATTAAGAGCGATTCTTCACTTGGGACTTAGGATTTGAGAAACCCCATGTGACCATTACTTTTCAGTTTGCAGTTGTGGTTATCGAAGGTTAAACAAAACCAAGACCATTGAGACTCCGACATTCTTGTGGGAAATAATAACGAGACCTGAACCATATCTTAATTAGTGCTGGACTGAAACTTGACGTAGATCTCATAATGTTACTAACTGGACTACCAGTGAATTGATCATACTACTCCCTACCAGGCCTTTTTTTCATCACTATAACTTTCATGGAGGGGTGAGTAAGAGGAAAGAAATTCGTCAAACATGATAGATTTCGGTATTAAGTTTATTGTAACCTCTAAGGTATAATGATGTATGTATATACGTACGCGGAGTATTCGACAATAGTGATTGTTATGGATTATCTACAGACATGTTTTTGTATCCTCTAAGCTATATCTCGAGTTTACTTCTATGTATAATCTACTTACTTGCTACATAGTCTAAACAAAATCGATATATACCGTTATCGCTTGTTTTCTCTACACTATCATCGATTTTGACTCGATAATGAATGAACCGGTATTCAATACAAAAGATACAACTCCTGTATTCCTCTGTCAACATCACGTTAATTATTTCGCGCTTGTATTTACAAGGTATAAAAGATTGAAAGAATCTCGAGGTAAAATATTCATCACTCTACTTATCCACTTTAGATACACTTTCAAGCGTACAATGAATATGGGATATATCAACTGCCAATGCATTCTTAGGACAGTTGAATGCCGATGATTAGAGCCCATTTTCAAAATTGATATGATTGTGGTATCATTTTTCATAAACGTTACACTATTCACATAATGAGTACAACAGACTTGATGATTTGAGAGTCTGGCAGTTTTTGAAGACGAGCAATGATTGTACAAGAGTAAAAATTTCAGAAGCTTTGAATCTTCATCACTCGTAATCGAAATAAATGAAAGAATTTGACTGCCGTTACACGAGGAGGAAATAACTGCTGCCTTTCTATCACGCATTGAAAACGCTCGTTTACAACCATATTAATTTTGTAGGGAAAGATTCTACAAATAGACACCTTTAATCATTGGATATTGAGAAAATTAGTACGTCATTCGAAGAATTTTTGAGAGTTTGATTTGGTGTGCTCTGCAGCGAGTACGTTTATGCTTAGAGTGTTTTCAAATGAATAATATCGTACGATCAAGTTGTTCAACACGTATTTCATGTTAGCTTCATTGCCGTCGAAAAAATCAATTTTGTTTCGCGAGAGCTTGTAAATTATTAGTAAAGCAATCTTGAACAAAACTATGTGTGTCTATGAGTTATGGTGCATAACCGACGAGACCCAGTCACTTTGACAATAATTATCGAAAGCATTTTCTGTGGTATATCCATTACAAAATGATGATTTGTATTTCGTGGTGGAAAAGTTGCTCAATAGATAAATTATCAAATATCATCTTGTATTTCACTTCTAGATAGTTCAAATATTTCAGCATACTCCAAAAAAATACCCAGGGGGAATGAAAATGTCATCCGCCATCTAATAATGTGCATACATATAATGGCATGCAACTCAATCAATTACGTATATTTTAGATGTACCTATCTTTCTTCTTGTCGTAATGGCATCTCCCTAAGGGAACTTTACATGATGATACAGCTACGATGTACCGTGTTATTGAATATTTTACATTACAAGGGATAATGGACATGAAAGTATCATCTCTGGAAGTAACCACAATTTTCATGGTTTTCTCTTTTGAATGATATTTCATTCGAACGATTTGCCGACGTCAAACTAAACAACCAGATTGTACAAATGCAAAATATTACATATAGAAAAAGTTGACAAATACATAGGAAACATCGAACAAAATATTGAATTATATTTCAGATCTACTGTAATATTAGTGATGTAATCGTCAATAGGATTATTTTTTTCCACAAAGTTCATACTGTTAAACTTAGAAACTTTAACGATAGAAAAAAAGAAACGTTGTAAGGAAGTTATAGTCACTGTAGAAAAAATTTTGTTCAATGTCCATTAGCGTTCATGATTTTTAATTTATGTATGGCAGCAATTATGAGCGTCATCACTCCCCTCAATATTAATAATGCATAATGCAGTTAAATCCATTTGTGTGTACAAACTGATGCGTTAGGGCATAGTTTCAGTCTTTCGCGATTGCCCTCAGAGATTCTAATTTTTACGTACAATTGTCTGAGTAACAGTTGGAAATAAATTATGCAATATAATCACTTTCCTTATTCCACACGTCACATGCATAATATGCATATCATACCAAGTTCTAGCATTTCTTGAGAATGCGCGTATTAATAACTAATGACTATATTCATTTTCTTCGTTAATGTACAATGTTTACAAAAAATCATGTGATATGATCATACTCTTGAGCCGCTTTTTACACGTCAGCTCGCAATCCAAGAGTATTCAAGATTTCTTCTCGTGAAAAAAGTCAACAAAGACGAGCGATTTCTTCCGTGGAAACCATCCGCGTGTCGCCATTCAAAAAGATTCTAGGAACGTTGGCATGGAAAAAAATATGTGCTCTTTTTCGGCGACTTGACGTTCAGAACAGTCCCACCATAATAGGATGGCGCGTTGTGTACAAGCGTATAAAATTAACTTAAATGCTCTGCACTTATGGCAGTCATCTGTCTGTACATCGGCTAGGAAAATGCATTCTCTGATCAAAAAACGAATTGATTTTCGTTCGCTCGTCTTTCGAAGAATCGAACTTGTTCATCACGTAAATACTTTATATCGCCGTTCTAATATAAGTATCTATAAAAGCGGAAGTCGACGGAAGGCTCAGCCGATCAATAAAGCAATCGAGTACGCGATCGTTTCGCCAACCATTAGCTTCAGCCCACGGGTCTGAGATTCGTAGAGCTTCGTAACAGTCTATTTACATCGGGCAGTGGAGATCCTCGCAGGTTTTCGAATCTCGGAGGCGGGGGTTGGGGAAAGAGACTTTTTTAAAGCGGCGACGAGCGAGTGGCGGGCACGTGCCGATAGCAGCGCGTCAACGCTCGCTGCGAGTTGCGGGGCGCGCGTAAAAGCAAATTTAGCTGTCGCGGTGGTCACTCAGACGACTCGTTTCGGAAGGGTTGCCGCTGTTACTGCCGCTCATAAAGAGGCTGTTGAGCTTATTATAGCGCTGGCTGTTGGAGCTGCCGATCGAGTTGGTCGCCGATGAGTTGTGCTGCGGGTACATGCCGGATCTCGGGAAGCTAGGCACTTTGTCTGAAACATAAAACGTTGATTGCTCGTTAGTCGCGATAGCTGCAAGTCGCAATAAGTGACGCGAACGAGACACGCACGACGCACTCGCTCTCCGAGTTTGCCACGTGCATCGCCTTGAAATGGAGATTACGGTCAAATTGCACGACTGCGACTACTTCTGGTGGGGCCAAGAAGATTCTGCGCTCAGGATCTTTTTCGGGTTGAAGGACATGCTAACGCGCCAACACGTTTCTGACATGGAAAATTTACTATTCGCCATCTCACCTTTGGCCCGGTTGTGCCTGAGCCTGTCGTGCGAGTTGACGGAGGGGCAGGCCGCGGCCCTCTGGGGTATGCAGGAGTAGTTGCTGTCGGTGCTGTAGGCGGGCGAGGCGGACCTGTTCCTCCTGCGCGGGCTCGTGTTGTTCCTCGACCTGGACGAGCTGCGGTTGTTGGTCGCGGCCGCGCTGGGGTTGCTCGGCGGGTGCAGCTGCTGCGCGTACTGGTTGTTGTACTCGATCGTGTCGGCGTACAGGCAGCTCGACTCGCTGCACGAGCAGCACGCGTCCGAGTGCGCGTTCGAGTCGCACGACTTGCGCTCCCAGTCGTCGCCGTTGTCCTGCTGCTGCTGCTGCTGGTGTCGGGTGAGCCGCGCCGCGCTCTGCTGGTGGCCGTAGATCAGCGAGCCGCTCTCGTACTCGTTCTCGAGCGCCTGGTAGGGGTCGTAGTGCGAAAAGTTGTGCGGAAACGAGGGCACGGGCGGCGGGTTCGTCTGCGGCGGCAGGCTCGTGTACCTCGCTGCGCTGGGCGCGCCGGCCTCGTGCTGGCAGCCGCCGTTCCACGTGCCGCCGACCCTGGCCGGCGGCGTCGGCGGACTCGCCGACTTTCCCCCGCAGCCGCCGCTGCTGCTGCTCGCGCCGCTGCTGCTGCTGCTGCTGCTGCTGCCCAGGCCGTACTCGAGCGCGCCGTTCTGCTGCGGCTGTCGCTTGGCGAGGTGCGGGCTGAAGGCCTGCTGCTGGAGAGCGCGGCCGGCGGCGGAGGCGCCGCTGGGGGGCGGGTGCTCCGGCGGCGGGGGCAGCATGTCGCACCAGTTGGGCAGCTGCTGCTGCGAGTCGTGGGCCTGCCGCCGCAGCGCGGCCTCGTCCGCGTAGAGGCTGCTCGCGTTGTCGCTGCTCGGCGACAGGGTCGAGCGGTTGCCGGCGCTCGGCGCTCGCTCCTGGCCCGACGACTCCAGGCTCGAGTAGTCGCAGGCCTGCTGCAGCTTGAGGCACGAGTCCTGGCTCGAGCTCGACTTGTGGCCGCCGCTCGTCTCCTGCTGCTGCTGCTGCGAGTCGGGGCTGCGGTTAGCGACGCAGAGCGTCGTCGTGGCGTAGGGCTCGGGCGGCGCGGAGGGCTTGCCGGCGCCGAGGCCGTTGCCGCTCGACAGGCAGCCCAGGGCGCGCCCGTTGTTGTAGAACGTGCTGAGGTTCACCTCGGCGTACTCCGAGTTGCCGCTGTTGACGAGGCTGTGCTGCTGCTGCTGCTGCGAGGCGTGGTGGTTGTTGAGCAGCTTGGTCTCGCAGTCCTTGTCGGCGGCGCTGGACAGCGTGTTGCCGGGCCGCCAGCCGCGCTCGAGCCACAGGCTGTCCTTGTTGAGCTGGCAGATGTCGTTGGCCGTGCCCACGGGCACGCTCAGGTGGCCCAGCTGCTTGCCCAGGGCCTGGCGCCGCTTCACGTAGAGCGCGCCCAGGGCCACCGCGCTGCAGCTGAACAGCGTCATGATGGTCAGCACGAGGAACCAGGTCTCGCGCAGCAGCGAGCCCGAGCCGGGGTCGGCCTCGCCGCCGTTGGCCCCGCCGACGCGGGCCGGGCCCGCGCCCGACGACGACAGCTGGCTCGGGTCCATCACCAGCACGCTCGGGCTGCTGTAGGGGCCTTGGCCCTGGGCCGTGAGGCCGGCCACCCGGGCGCTGTAGGGGCCGCCGCTCGACAGCAGGCTGTTTATTATCACGGACGTCGTCGTCGCGTTGAGGTTCATCTGACCGAGCACCTTGTTGCTGCTGTTGCTCTTTATCTGGATCTGCGGACAGAGAGAGAGGAAAGATGGTGAGCTTGACGATGACGCAAAGAGAACAGAGCCACCAGTGTTGAACGATGCGCTCGAGTTTGTTTAAAATAGTATATTTCCAAGTCTAGATCCTATCTTGACCTGGACGACCGGCCCTCCCGAAATTCAGCGTGTGCGATAGCCGAACTAAAATGTCTTGAGCTCCGTTTAAAATACGAAGATAAATCGCAGGACTTTTTGGGCAGTAACCGGAGACGGGAAACTTGTAAAAATGATTCGTTACGTTTCACCGATTCAAAGCCAGACTCGACATCGGTAAGTGATATGGCTTTTCGCAGCCAGAGCCCTCCGGACCGATTGAGTTTGAACGGAAATCAGGTATCGAAGACCCCTCAGGAGCAGTCAAATTTTACTAGAACCGATCAATTACTTGGTGTTCGGAACTATCACCATCATTTTCCGCTGATTGGTCCGACTCTAGACGATGGCATGGAACGAATAATTCCTCACAGTTTCTCACCTCCACTGATTCATCACAAAACGAAGCTCTAGGATTCACAATGTGAGTCGAAGATATTTGACTAAATCTTTACCCCGCTGCCTATATAAATGTTGGATTTAGAAAGGTTGCTTGCAAAAGTTGAGGTGAAATTCGGGGCTCTACGTCATTTAGAGTCCACCGAGACGGTACGAGATTGTCTCACCTTGTAGCCGATGAGCTGGCCGTTGTGCTCGCTCTTTGGAGGGGGCGCCCATCTGACGAAGGCCGAGGTGGAGTTGATCATGCCCACCTGGACGTTCTCGGGCGGGCTGCTCGGCACGTCCTCGAGGGTCTGCGCGAGCTTGACGTTGCTCGGGCGGCCCTCTATCGTCTTGTAGAACGGCACCAGGAAGAACTCGTAGCGCGTGTACTTTTTCAAATTGGTCAGCACGTAGCTGGTCGCGCCGGCGTTCATCACCGTGACCATCTGGTACTCGGGCTGCTTCTCCGACATCTCGCGGTAGCGGATGTACAGGCCGTCCACCAGATCGGGTGCACCGAGGATCTGCGAGCGTAACAAAGAATTAGGACTTTTTGGTCAATTTTCTTTTTCCCAATAGAACAAAATCGGCCGATAAAACGGAGGTTACAGCGCGGTGCGATCCGAGGGTGGATACTCACATCCCAGATGATCTTGACGCTGGTGCTGCTGAGGGCGTTGACCTCCCTGAGCTGGAGTATCTCGCTGTTGAGTCGATCCCGCGCGCGAATCAGCTCGGTCTGGGGCACCGTGTGCTGCTGGTCGGCGCCCATCGTGTGAGCGACGTCCGACAGCGGTCCAGGCAGCGACAGCCCGTGGCTGTTCTCCGCTCGCACCAGGAACACGTAGTTCGTATCCGGCTTCAGATTCGATACCTGCGCAGAGCGAAGCGAGCGATCAAGTATGGCGCGAGGCCGGACACGAAGCGAGATATTGCAAAGAGGAGCGCGCGGCTTACGGTGAAGGTGTCGTCGGTGACGCCGGTGGCGGCGAGCACCCAGCCGGTGTTGAGGTTGCTGCTGAAGTACTCGACGCGGTAGCCGAGTATGCTGCTGGCGCCCTCGTGGCCGGGGCTCCAGGTGATGGTGACCGAGTCGCTGGTCGTGTTGACGATGCGCGGCTTGCTCGGGTTCTGCGGCAGCTCGGACAGCTCGGGGCCGCGCCTCAGGCCGGACGCCGGCGTGGACGCGCTGGCCAGGGCGAGCGCCGCCGACCAGGTGGTGTTGCCCGACTCGGACGCGGCGACGCAGGTGTAGGTGCCGGCGTCGCTGCCCGCGAGCTCGCTCAAGAGCAGGCTGCCGTTGCTCGCGACGCTCGCGCGGCGCCCCAGCTGCACCAGCTGGCCGTCCTTGTGCCAGCTGACCTTGGGCGTTGGAGTGCCCACCGCGCGACACGCCAGCTGGGCGCTGCTCTTCAGGGGCAGGGTCTGGTTCGCGGGGCCCAGCTCGATTATCGGCGGAGGCACCTCCTCGTTCGACGTCACCTGCGAAAAGAGCGTTTAGCGTTAGATGGGCGCACTGCACGGGGTTGTGCTCACTCATTCCAAGATATTGAATTTGGCGGATATGAGGTTGGTGTATCCAACATGGTCCAAGTGCTTTTCTGGATCTTCCAACTTGCGATGTGTTATTTTATTTTCCCACGTGAATCAATTTGAAAAACCTGTTCGAAAATGACCCAAACCAGCTAAGGCGCGTTCATTCAAGTTGAAAAATGACGAGCTATCCTAGATTTGCAAAAAAGTAGAGGTTTTTCATAAATTCAAGCGTGTAGGGTGTCAGAAAAAAGCCAGCCCATACACACACTGATCGCTTGTAACCCTGCAACTGTTTGCTATTTACAAACTTCTTCGCGTACCTTGAAACGCTTCAAAACTAATAAAAAAATGCTCTGCTCCTAGAGTTTAAATTCAAGCGATCTGAGGCGTTCTAAGTTTATGAGACTAGAATTTGACGAATCCTCAGAAGAAAATGTGTTGATTCGTAAGATGACTTTGAAGAGCTGAAATCATGAAGCCCGAACAAGCCGAATTATCGCCGAGCGGTACTTTTGAGTTATCAAACACAAAGATACATGAATGGATACTGAGATTGCTTGAATTGTTCATAGACGACAAAGATGAAAAATCGCGAATGTGATGAACGAGAGACGAGAAAGATACTCACGGCTAGGAATACGGTGGCGGTGGTGGCGCCGACCTGGCTGATGGCGCTGCAGACGTAGTGGCCCTCGTCCTTGCGCGTCACCTGCTTTATGCGCAGGCTGCCGTCCTCGCTGACCGAGTAGCGCTCCTGGTACGAGTGCTTGGGGAACATGAGCTCCTGCGAGCCCTCGCGCGTCCAGAATATCGAGGGCGCGGGCACGCCTCGGGCCGAGCAGGCGAACGTCACGTCCGAGCCCGGGCTCACCGCCTCGTCCTTCGGGAAGTTGGTGAACACTGGCCGAGCTGCCGAGAAACGCCATTATAAATACAAGTAACCACACATCACAGTCCATTTCTCACATCACGACCGATTTCAATAGTTCGACTCATTTCATTTTTCAGTTAAAAAATTCGAAAATATTTTAACAAGCTGAATCATTGACCTTTGTGGGAAGATCAAAGGTAAGGAGAAGAGAGTGTTGATTGATGAAAAGTTTCTGCGTGAACTTGGAACAGGATCTCGGTTGAGGAGTTTCGTGAATAGGTGATGCAGAAGAATACTCACAGTGCACGGTGAGGGTGGCACTGGCGGATATGGAGCCGACTCCGTTTTCAGCCTCGCAGATGTAGGTGCCCTGATCCGTGGCCATGACCCGCTCGATCCTCAGGCTCTTGTCGTCCTTTATGTGGCCCCGGCCTATGGGCATCTTGCCGTCGTGCCTGCGCCAAAGGATCTCAGGTGGCGGGTCTCCGCCAACGCGACACGAAAACTCGGCCGTCTGGTCCATCAGGATCGTCTGGTTGAGCGGCTTTTGCAGGAAGTACGGCTTGACTGCAACGGAATCGGTGCAATCAAAATCGGTGTTCTGAGAATCATCCTAGATGGATAACTAGAGCTCCTCCGGGTTCAAAAATGTCCATCGCTCGACGCTATGGGTGGATCTATGGGGTGGGACAAGTGTGTATAGGACGTAACTTACCGTGCACGGTGAGAGTGGCTATCTTGGACTCGCGAGATCCGACGATGTTCGACGCTGTGCACTGGTATCTTCCTTGATCCGACTGTTTGACGTCGGATATCATCAGGTTGCCTCCGTCGACGAGCGTCAATCTGCGACATAAATAACAAGTTCGGGTCAGATTTTGTCGGTACTTTTATTTCTCGGAGTTCTAACGAAATTTATCGTGATATTCGATAAGAGACATCGATTGCTCCGATAGAAACGCGATACAATAGCAGATGAAGGCCAAACTGTGAAGGAGCCAAATTTTTAATGAATGTAATGAGGTCGAGAACAAGTAGATGCAGTAAATGAGACGGCTCTCATGTGATCGGTCTGACTAAACTCGTCTGTTACTACTGATTTTTTAGAATGGTTCTATTCGACGCATGAGTAGTTGGTTGCGATTAGAACAGCGTAGCTGCACAATATTTCTATTGTATGCGCGCTTCACATGACGAAATGTAATGAAAATCTTCAATCCCACAACGGGTACAGATAAATTTTCTTCATCGATACCATCTTTCGTCTACGTTTCATCGCCATCGAGAAGATTGAGGAGGGCACGAAGGCCCTCGAAAGCATTCTACTCGGCTGACATGCAAATTTACGAGCCCCACAAGGAATTGCAATCTAGCTTTATAACGCACGCCTTGCTCTCAATACCCTCCGCGAGGCACGAGAATTGTCGTCGTCGTCGACGTCGTCGTGGGGACCTTTGTGAGGGCTATACAGAGGCCGAACCCCCGCGAAGCACAAGAATCCCGAGATGGTGAAAGAGAAGCCGGATCGATAGATTCTCGATTGTGCCCTCTAATTTATAGTATCAATTAATTTGAACCAGCCAGACTATGGTGAACGTGCGTGCACATTTACAAGCGCGGCGCGGACAAAGGAGGCCGAGCGACGAATACTGTTTCCGAGCACTTTCCACGTCAAGATTCATTGCCGGTTACCGAATCGTCGACTGATATTGAGGACCGGATGAAGAAGCTTGGAAAATTAGCTTTGGAAATTATGGGTTGGTGCGGTTGTCAAAGAAATTGTAGATAACGACGATTCAAAGAAAATTCGCGTACCTCCGGAGATCTCTTACGCACTTTGAATTTATATTATGAGAAGATTCGTCGTAGAAAAGTCAAGGAAAGTATATAAGCAGCGTTGCGATTGAATGGCGCCATCGAAACAATCCATTTCCCTAATAATCTCGTTCTCTCCGAGCCGGAGGACTTCCAGTATCAACTTTCCAGATGTATACGAGGCGAGCCATTATTCCGAGTGGAGCGAGAGGAGAGAGCACGAGTCACTCAAGTCTGTTTGTGGGTCGAAAGTCGGAACTCTTGGAAGGTAGCTATTAGCAAATTGGACGGACAGGTTTGCACTGGGACGCGGGGCAAAGAGCTCGAGAGACGCCGTTTCGCGTTTCAGGCTCGCTCGGCCTCCTCATTCAGCTATCGCTCAGCGTTACGAGAGCGGAGCCAAGTTTCATCCCTCTGCTCGCGCTTTATGTAGATTTACATCACTACATGCATAGAGACCCTGCGCAAACGCGTTTCTATCTATCGGTATGAGTTTTCAATACCCCTCGGGCTCCGAAAGCGTTATTCGCGAATATATATTCGTTTCGCGACAAAGCAAACTTTTCGAGATGTTATCGTAATATGGATTTGAAGCTTATGGAATGTTTATAGCGAGGAGCAGTCTTGCGAAGCGGATGGTTAAAATTGGTTATCCCAGATTCACTCGGGAAAAGGTGAGATATCAAAGGAATAGGTTCTCTATCGCAGGTGTAAGGACGACGCCTCTCACAAAGACAGAGAGGTTGAAATCAGGCGAGGAAAAGGAAGGAGCACTTGAATTTCGAAGGCAGTCGCGCGCGCCGCTCTATAAAACAATCACACTTGAATTGAAAGGTGTGCGCGCTCGATCGCCCTCCTCGCAAGTGGAACGGATCAAGCATACAAAAATTTCACCTCAAAGCGAGCGCACCCTCGTATTTATCCAGCAGACAGCTGCGTCAAAGGAGGCGTGCGAAAACTCAAGAGGAGAGAAAGATTGCGAGTCCGGGAAAAGAAGCCAGGAGGCTGTGTTTCGAGTTTTCCCTCGCGCGTCGATGCGACACGTGGACATTCCATTTTATAGAGCGGAACCGCCCCGCTGGAGCCTCGAAGACGTACTTGCGCGTATCCGAATTGGGGGGTTGGAGGCTAACGAGCAGGCGACAAAGGTTCGAGTTACAGTAGCGCAGAAGCGAGGCCGCAGGCCAGATAACGCGGGCTCGCGCGCGCGAGAGAGTAATGGCGGGGCATACTTTAGCAGCGATTCTCATGCAAATGTAGAGTTGGCCAGATTACGCCCGTTGCCGAGAGCTCGGGGATTATTCTTTCATTGGCGATTCCTCTCTCCGCCGACGTCGTCCCTCATCCGGACAGGTGCGCGACTCGCTCGACTCTGGTTCCCTCCCGGCCCGACATCGCCCCTCCCCCCGAAACGACGCGTTCTCGCGCTCGCTCCCCCGCGACATTTGGAATAACAATTACGGCAAATTTCCCGCAGGACTCGCCCCGTCCTCTCTCTCCACGCGCGTAATCCCTTGCGCTGGCTCGTTCCACGACCCAAAGCTCGCTGCATTCGGAATCGCGAGCTTGCAAGCTCGAGCCGCTCTTCCGGGTAACGCGGCTCTGATAAGGTGATTTATTCTTTTCCCACGGACGGGCGCGAATCTGCAACGATAAGCTCAATTCTTTCGGGCCTCGCTGATTTATAAGCGAGCTCCGCGGGGGTTTCCCGGTTGCTCGGGGAATAATTATTCACGCTGACGAGACCGTTCCCCGAAGATATACATATTGAACAAATAAACTCTTTACTACCCGGGCTGCGCGTCGACGAGCAATTAAAGCCGGAGCGATATGGAATAGGATGTAGTTTTACGCCAGCGACTTTTTTTTTGACGTATGACGCTGTGAGTGCAAGGAAAAATAGAATAGAATAAAATAGACTAATTTGAGAGAAAAACTGATGAGGATGTCTCTCTCGCTCTAATGATTACAGTCGATCGTCGGAGCTAAATTACATTAGCGTCTAAAAGCAATCAAGCCTCGGAATTCTCGCGTTAGTTGATCGTACGTCGCGTTCATCGACTGAACAGAAACAATATAAAATCTCAGAAAACTCCCGGGCTCATGAACGTTAGCAAACAGCGAAGCTCGTTCGTCGAGAGCGCCATTTCGAAAAGTTTACCAAACGAAGCGTACCATGTAACATCATAAGCGAGTCTCGACAAAAAACGCTAGTTTATCACTGCCTCGAAGTGCCGCTGAAGAGTCAGCGAGAAGTGCAAGAAAATTTATGGTGTCTGCATAGATGGCTGTACTTCAAACAACAAGTGCAAGGCGGAAGTTAACCAAGTCTAGAAAGTTTGTTGCGCTTGCTTCGGGAGGCATATAGTGTCTCCGTTGGGAGGCTGAACTTACCGTTTGTTGCTGTCGAGGTCTATGACGTGGCCGTTCTTCCTCCACTGGAGCACGGGCTCGGGATGGCCCCGGGGCGGGCCGCACTCCAGCAGGGCCGTCTCGCCCGCGGCTACCCTCGTGTTCTGCGGCTCCGCGCGGAAGTCGTCCCGCAGCACTGAAACGCACAAAAGCACATTTTCAACGTTACTCGCTGCATCACCCAGCAATTCAAAGATCTCATTGTTGCCGAATCGAGCACATGCATATTCATCGCGGCGGTGGAATTTCGCCGATAAAAATTGGTTCGGGGTCTGCACGATATAATACACAACGGGCGGGATACGCGATGCGTTATACGTGAGCGGTGGGTTGGAGATTCGAGATCCGACTCGTCACTGCGCGCTAGGGTAAGATCGGCGAGATCGGCGGCGATGATGCGGCGCAAGGAGAGAAGTTTGAGCCCGAGGCGGAAGGGCTTTCGCAACAGACAGTGCAAAGAGATGGGGGCGATGGACGCCCGCAATCAAGCAGCGACGCCGGCGAGAATGAAGGCCAACTTGGCGATTATCTCGAGCGATACTCGGTCGCTGCGGCCCGAGATAACGTCCGAGTTTCGCGGCTGCCTCAGCTGCTGTTGTTGCGAAACTCGCAAAAGCGGGAGCAGGAGAGAGCTGGATGAGAGAGTGCAACTTGGCCCTTGGGATGAGGAGCAGCAGCCCGAGCGACGGCATGTTTATGTGAGTAGATACTTTTGTCGAGAAACAAGTCCTCGCGCGAGGGCAAGGCCCGGACGAATTGACTCAAAACAAACTCCGCTTGTATAATCTCTTAACTCATTGTTGACGAGGCCTAGGATTAGGTTTTGGATGAGTAAATTATGATACCTGAATTCGAGATAGAAGCTATTTTATTAATGCGGAAGCGGTGCATTCCGCAGTCTCAAAAACCTTCTTAATTTGAGTTGAAAAGCGAATTGTCAAATCATTCTCATTGTTTAAATTGTGCTCGTCAACTCGTCATTTGGACCAAATCGCAAGAGTATTTGAGAAAAGTGAGCGAATGATTTGACCGCAGGTACTTCCTAGACCTATCAAACAGGCAGACAATCTGGACTGTTTTACTTCAATTCTCTTTCAATTTGGGCTAAACGACGAGTTGACGAATACGAGTTAGATAATAGCAATTATTTGATAACTCTTCATTTGAGGCCATTTAATTAAGTTTTTGTGTAAGTTGGGCCCAAACTTCAGTGTGTATGGCTACCGCACCGCCTTATGATCTAATCCTGGCGCGAAAAAGCCGAGGAAAAAGCGCTCGAAATAATTCAGTACTCGACCCTTACGTTTTACTAAATAATTCAAGTACACACGTCGGATTTGCATTGATTTGGCATTGAAGACAGTGGTAGGCTGGAGACTGTTCATAGTGTGATAAAAAGTCGACTCAAGCAGCCAACACACTTTCTGTGAAACAAATCTGTACTTAAAGTTCGAAGGATCGACTTATCAATAAGAACACTCCTTTTCTTCGATGTTGGCCAGGATGTAGATCATTACACAGTTTCGTCTTTCTGCACGCTCTTACTCGCATTCAAAACTGAAGATTCTCCCAGAGCCTCGACAATCAGCATGGGCAAGTCAAGAAAATTGAATCCCGAGAGCGGGAACGCGCCCTATATGGTCGCGAGGATTGCAATCTCGGAAGAAAAGCTATGCACAGCGACGACGACAAGTGCCCTGATCGCGATGCTCCGAGCGCTACAGCATGCAAATGCCCCTCTTTCGTCGCGCGCGGGCAAATATATAAGCATACGTGGCTGCAGCGTTTCTCTCCATTCGATGCTCGCGCCATTCAGCCCTCCGATATAGACGGTGACATTTTTCCTCCAGCTCGTCGTAGTCTTTCGAACGGGGGCGTTTATCGGGGCTCGCTTGCAAGAGCGGCACTATATTCCATTCATCACGCGACGCGACGCGCACGCGACTCCAAAGCTCGCGCGTCGAAAGGGCCATTTAGCGAATGTTGCCGCGCGCGGCAGTCAAGCAGAGAGAGCATGTGGCGCAAAAAAGGAAAAAGGCCATTCCGCACCAGTGCGAAAGCACTCCGCCACCAACGCGCGACGAGCTCGCTTCCTTTCGGGGAGACTTTTTCTTCGCCGAGGCCGCTCTGCCGATGCGCGAGCGCAAGTATAGACGCTTAGCGAGGGGGAGCCCTTCAATTTTCACAGACGGAGGCGAGAGAGGGTTGCCTGAGCAGTTGTTGGAGTTCGGGAGCTGCGGGACTCGACCTTCGACTACGGCGTGGTATCTCGTAATCACGCCGTGCCGTAAATTCGTTTTCCGCATCGTGGCCTGACAGAGTTGTAGGAATACCTTCCTCGAAGAGAATGAGATAGGCTGGAGAGAGCTTTTCCGGATCACTCGCGGGCATCAAAATCAATGCTACAGTGAAAGCCAAATAAAAGCTATTGATGCCGCGGTGTCTTCAGACTCATCGCAGCGTATAGAGTAATGTGTAAGAAGATCTTCATAATAATTTGATATTGGCCATGTCAAAGCCAACCGTATGCATGTCATGACATCAGCGTGATTGAGACTATCTCATTTTCCATCTCTTCCGCAAAGAAAAATTTTGCAAGCACTCGTCAAGTTTTTATCTTTGATCTCCAATCAAGCAAAGAGCTTTACAGAGCTTTCTCAAAATTTTCCAGAGAAACCGAAAGTTAAAATGGGAAAAAGATAAGATTTTACAGGAGAGGAAAAAAGGAATATTTCAACAAAGCTGAGTTGACGAAAAAGTAAAAATATTGGAAGAAGTAGTAAAGAAAAGCCTGTGCACGCGAAGTTTCTTGATTTCAAAATTGATCGAGCATTCCGCTCATACACGTGATGAGAAATTCTAGTTATTGTCATGCACTTTGCGAGGCAAAAGGATTCGCAAGATCATATTCATAACGCAAAGTAAGCATATGACTGCAAGCTCAAAGAGATGACTCTGGCATTCATGAAGCTCTGTTATGCGTAGCATATGAAATATTGAGCGCATTGTTTGCTTTGTTGGCAATGAAAGAGTTCTTGAAATTCTTGATTTTCGCACAGTAGGTGTCCGTGTGAGATTGTGATACTGGAATCTTGAACGTTATTAATTCTGGGAAACTCCATCGTGAGAATATATTAAATTTTACGATACAATGGAGGTGCGATAGCAATGCGACGTTGATCTCGCGAGAAACTAATAAGGGCCATGCCCCAGAATATTGAAGAGCCTTGTTTGAATGAACTCTGCGGGGATCTCATATATGAAGTCATGAAAAACGTCTCAAATATCTGCGAGCTCTAAGAGAAACAAAGAGAACTTACGAGAACAGCTCGACGAGTCATGCAGTCTCGAAAATTAAGGAGATCGGGCGACGAAACACCGGAGCTTAATTATTTCGGAGTTGCGGAGACTCGCAAGAGAGTCGTCTCGAGATTGAGATTTCAAGGAATCGGGGAAGGAGCCGCCTGGCTATTGCCGCTCCACCTCTCGCTCCCTGTCTACCTTTCTTTGCCGAGTGAAGCAAACGAGCCGGTGGGATTACTCGCTCGTTGAACTTCTGACTCCACCTCAAGCTCCTCCGTCGGAGAAAAAGCGTACAAGAAACGCCGAACTGCTGAGTAGACGCGGAGAGCCGAGCGCTATCTTCGCGGGATTTGCCAATTAGGAAGCACCCCGGCCTTATTAATTTTTTGTTCCAAGACAGTCTGAGCTTCTTACAGCGGGTCGCTCACCTTGTTTTTTCTCTCTTATCCAGCCTCCACTCTCGAAGCGATGTATGCAAGACTTGATTGGTGGTAGCGCTATATAATGGGAAGTAACGCGAAACCTAAGACGCTGAGGATAACATTGAACCCTTGGCCCTCAAACTCTAAAAAATTGAAAATTGAACGACTATCCGAATGAGATAAATTTCCCACCATAGCGGGATGGGAATTTGAAACTACGCTGCACGATTGCGGAGTCGAGGTCGACGCATCAGGACGACGGCAGCGTAGTACACGCGATTTTCTGCGAGGCAGAATTAAAGCCGATAAATCGCTCTCTAGAGGGGACTATAAGGTTCGCGGACAGCGACATCGCACGCGTTCAGGAAACGGCCGACTCGCTGCAGAGTTGGAGCGCGTGAGCGTCGTGTCGCTCGCGCGTGTGGCTTTTCGTTATTCCACCAGTGAATGAAAAGCTTCCTGCTGCCAAAGGCAGTGCAAGGCCTCGGGCTCCGCTGCCCCGCGACTACTTCCTCCTCGCGCGACGCGGCAGAAGGCGAAGCGCGACGCACTCCCGAGTCCACGCGTTTCTCTAGCGGTGTGGGCATGACCCTAGGCCGCGCGATAGATTGCGCTGAAAAATAAATACAGCAAGAGCGAGCGAGAGAGGCAAAGGGCGATTCGTCGGTGGTCGTAAGTCAGACAACTCTGGCTGTGGCGCGCGGCTGCACTTGGTATTCGCGACACGCGCCCTGACGAACGGCCCGAGCGTGACCGTTTCCCGCCGCTTCGCGAGAGCCCGAGAGCCAAGCTCTCTCCTGTGCAAGTACATACACCGCGAGACAGTCCCGATTCATACGTATACCTACTTGGCCCGTTTACCGTAGCGAGACGGAGCATACAGCGAGTTATGCCCAGTCTCGGACGGGCCGTACTCTGTATCCGCGAGACGTATGTATCGCGAGCGGGGCCAAGCCCGATGCTGCACGTGCGCGCTCGAACCCACACGCAGGCCGGGTGAGCGGCAAAGGTGTGGAGCTTGCGGTTTAACTTTGCCTGTGTGTTGGACGCGCCCCTCGATTTTTCGGGCGCTACACTTTACTCGGCCGTAATTCACGCTTATCGCCCGATACCACGAGAGCGAGCTCGCATACCGAAAGCTCGAGAGCGCGCAACTCGAATCGGCACTCGTACACTTTACGACCTTCCAGCAACTGATATTTCTAAGACATCGAAGTCTTAGATAGCGAGCGAAGGCAGACTTAGATTCGAAATCGAATCGTGCGTTTGCGAATTTCAAATCGAGTGAAAGCATATCATACTTGCGCCGCAGCTTCCCCGTGAGAAA
>JAPYYZ010001293.1:0-15757 GCA_030522705.1 Eretmocerus eremicus
TGGTTTCTCAGAAATAAACAGAGGAACGGGTCCGAAAGAGGAGGTCTGATGGATGGCGGAGGCAACATGGTTCCGATGCCCAGAACCTCGCATCCTCCATTGAGTGGAGGTCACGTATCAATTGGAGTGGCAGCGCCGACTCTTTCAGTCTTGCCAAGTGCAAAGCCAATGCCTCCTTCCTATTCAACTAGCACAAAGTACCAGTCCTCTCACCCTTCCCATATCGTCGGAGATGCCCAATACAGCGGCAGCCACGTCAATAAGGGATCGCAGGTACCTCATGTGACATATCATTATGACTGATTACAGAAATTTCGTGATTCTTGAGCCATTATTAAGCAATCGTTCACCTAGATAGATATCTTTCGAGTTTCTTGAACATTGTTGATAATCCAACAATTAAATTAGTTCGCTTAATTATTCTTCTACAAAGGAAAATCATGAGTCAATATTGAGCGCAGGTTTAGCTAGTTGAATTATCTTTCATGAGGATGAAGAATTATTACGAATGAAGTATTTCTGATAACGGTATTGAACAGGAAATAACCGATCTACTACCTCAATAAGCTTATCAATAATAGTCGAAATGAGGTGACGAAACGACGCGTGAAAAAAGTGCCTAAAAAAAAAGATTGAGCTATAGTCCCATTAATCATGACTAATTAGATAATACGTTATGCGCAGAGTAGGCTTTGTAGTAATGTATGACGAATCGCCGTACTGCTGACGTTGAGCTTATTGTCACGAGAATCTGCATTCTTTCCATGTTTTTCTGCATCAAGGATTTCGAAATCGCATTAATTTTCTGCGTAGGTGCCTCCTCTACGGAAACACCGGATACGTGTACACCTCAGCGCGTAATTATAACGAAGATATAATCTCAAACGTGACGCTAGAATCACGAAAACTATCTTTAATACTTCCGGAGTAGACTCATAATATATCCGGAATTTTTGGAACGTATCCTCGTAACTTTGACAAACTGCTTCCCCCCTAAAATTTAACAACAGATCGCACCAATGCACTCAGCGTTCAAGTAATCGAGCTTCAATTTTTTTTTTTTTCAAGGCCCACCAGGACTCGTCGATGCAGTACCCGCGCCACCGCACTCACCGCAGGCCCAAGGACCCCGAACTGTTGTCCAAGCCAGGCGTAGGCGGAGGCGCAAGTGCCGCCGGTGGTGGTGGTGGAGCCGGCGGTGGCGTTGGTAACGTCGTCGGTGGCAGCGGCAGCAGCATCGCTGGCAGCGGTCCCGAACGCGGCGGAGGCGGTGGATCCGCTGGCCAGGGCAGCGGCGGCGGAGGTGGTGGTGGTGGAGGAAGCTCCGGTGGCGGTCCCAGCGCCGGCGGCGGCAGTGGAAGCGCTAACCCCCTGCCGTCGATCCGCGAGAGCTCGGGCGCGAGCAGCTCCGGAAGCGGTAACGCGGGCTCGGGGACGGCTTCCAGTTCCGGTGGCAGCGGCGGCGGCGGCGGCGGCGGAGGCCCTGGTGGCAGCAGCGCGCAGCACAGCCGAGGCGTTCAGTTCGACTTGGAGGCCGCGGCGTTTCCTCCGCTGCCCGGGCTCGACGTGAACCCTGCCGCGAAAGCCCACAACGCGACGGGCGAGCCCGCGGCCACCGAGAGCTCGCAGCAGTCGCAAAACAGGCTATCCGACGTAGTCAAGGGCACCGCCAAGCTCAAGAGCACAAGCAAGGACAAGGAGCAGCAGCAGCAGTCGGGAACGTCGCCCCAACAGCAGCAGCAGCATCAGTCCCAGCAGCAGCAGCAGCAATATCATCACCAGCAGCAGCAGCAACAACAGCAGCATCATGCGCACTCGCATCACGCCCACAATCCGCATCCGCATCACCACCACCACCATCACCACCACCATCCTCATCACCACCATCACCATCAGTCGCAACACGTGATGAGCAGCCATAGCAGCAGGTCGACGAGCCCCGGCAATCAGCACCATCACAAGGTGTCGCCGGAGGCTGCCACCGCCGCCGCCTCTGCCAACGGACCTCCCGGTTCGGCTGCTGCTGCAACGTCATCCTCGTCAGCGACTCAACAGCAGCAGCCATCCAACCCCAATACTCCTGCTAACAGCGGCGACTCGGACGTCGCGCTCAGCACTGTCACGCTCACTCCCCCGTCATCTCCCGATAAGTGAGTGCGATCAAAATATTCTCGACTACCTTTTTTTTTATACATTCATCCTTAGAAACAATATATATATATATACAGCACGTGCGTGCATGTGTTTTCCTCTTTATTTCTCCTTCTTGGTATGGTGTAGAAGCCACGTTTTGTAGAGGGTAGTGCCAACCTTCGGAATTGTTGGTTTAAGAATCGACTGCATGACTCTATTCCCTCTTTAGGATGAATCTATCTGCGGCAAAGATTTTACGAAATCTTTGCGAGCAATAATGACTCTGGAAAGACTCTTCTGTTCCTCTGTTTTACTCTAAGTGTAGCTTTTGCTTATCCCGCCCAAGACTGGTTTTAGTCGTTATTCGAAAACTCGAGGAAAATTTTTCAATCTCCTCTGATAGAAATGTGATTTAAAAGTACGCGCGAAATTTTTTTCTACTAATCATAGTCTTATCCAATTTACAGTTTGATTATTTCTCAAAACTATTCAAAGAACGAAATTTTTAGTCGAACTGTAAGAGTGCGTTCATCGTCAATTTGCGTATAATTTATTGCCATTGGTTGAAAATATTAGAAGCGAACTACCCTTGATGAAACACATGCACTCATGTCAAACACATATACACGGACACGTTGTCTCTTGATATTGGTTACTTTCACCACCCCTCCCCCCCTTCGACCCCTCACATTTTTTCTTTTTCATCGCCATTTAAACCCATTTGTTTCCAAAGTTAACTTCCATTGTAATGTTACAACTTGAACTATTTCGTTTTGCTAAGATCATTGCTTGATGCGATCATTGCTGGTCTCAACAAATCGGAAATTATGTAAATTAATTTCGATTATCCCCGAGGAGTGGTCAAGCTTCTTTGTTATGTTAGACTTACACATGTTGATACGTGACTTCTCATGAAAAGTCGTTATATTGTTAAGGCCTAGACATTGTACATTGCAAATATTGAGCACATGAGATGATATACGCGACATGCGTGCATATAACTAATCATTAAATGGTCATACAAATGGCATAACTTGATATTAATAACTATTTTATATAATTTAATTTTTATCGACTGATTGACGAAGTAAAGAAGAAAAGTTGAAAAAAAATGAATTCTTGATAATTTCATTTTTGACTATAATTTCTCCCATACGAAGAATAAAATTTCAATTCAAATTTCTTTTCTATTTTCAAAGTCAATTTCTACCCAGTTTATGCTGGCTAGTAACTTTATTATGCCAACATGGTCAATGTAACAATTTTATATATAATTGAGAAGTTGATTAATGACTGCCATTGTCAATAAGATATGCAGAAAAATCTATTGTTGTTATATTGAAATTGATGCTGAGTTGATTTCGAAATTTTTCGAATTCAGAGCAATTCAGTTTTTTTACGATACATTTAAATGTATGTACATACATGCACATGAAGTTTCATATGTGTATACATTATAATGACTTCGATAGAATGAAAGATGTGCGGGCACATGACATGAAGCCTGGGGAATGCCGAATTGTTGTGAATGTTGTTATTTGCGTCAACGCGCTGTGTTCTCGAAAGGTGGATGTTATTTCGTTGTACTCTCGCTAGGTCCCATCCACCTTCGCTATTCATATCATAATGAATTGAAATGAAATGAGCGCGAAGAAAATTCGAAATGGTTCAAGATCTATTAGAGCTCACGTTCAAATTCTTAGAATTCTAGATAGACATTGCCTGGAACGATATTGTTTTTTATTTATTGATTGGATAAAACGCGGCTACAATGATGATCAAAAGAAGCTATAAAATGGAATTAATGGCTAGGAGGAGCTATCAAATTTCTCAAGATGAATTTGATGCCAGTTGAAATAGATTTTCGGAAAGTGTCCCAATCAGTCGTTTTTCCATTTCATTGAGCTTCTTTTTTCCTTCCGTTCTCATGTCCTTACATAACTGTAGAAATTATATTCTGAATGAATGGCTCTTTACTGCTTTTTTTATCCTGGCATCTTTTTTTAGCTTTTCTTTTCTCTCTTTTTGAGACAGCTTCATACGGTTGCTGATTCTAAGTGTTAGGTGCGTCCTATATTGAATTGTTTACTCAATGATTGAAGATTCCTCGGATCCTAATCAGTCGAAGAGTTACCGGAGTTACGGGGTGCCTTAAAGATAACGCGTTTGTATATCTTCCAGTTGTAGAAAAGTTGATGAGTTCTTTTTTTTGTACAGACAAAATCGAAGTCTCCTATTATAGTCGAAGCATTTCTCGGTATTAGTCAAGAGGAGATCACTTAATGATTATTGCCATGATTAGATCCTAGCAATAATCCAGTGTCAAATGCTTAAGGACTGCTATTTTAAAATGTTCAGGGTTCTTTGACATGATTATGAATATCATCATATGTTTATTACTCTTATTATAAATAATTCACTTTCTTTCGAATATTTGGTTTTGTGTTACTTTAAAGGCATTCATTTAAAGTTTTAGTCTTAACAAGTATCAATAACCAATTATCTGTACTGTTTCGAATCGTTAAAAAGAAGGACAAAAGAAACAAAAAAATATGCAAATGAAGAGCATGGTTTATTTTATTATTATTACTATTATTATTATGCATCTACTATTAGTTATTTTAGTTATTATCATTGCTATTATTACTATTATTACATCATTATAATATTTGCTCATGACTAGAAAATCATTGTCATTGAAAGTAAATAAACAATGTGTATAATGGTTTGTTAACCAATGTGTGTTGAAACTTTGCAAGTCCCATTTCCTCTAAAATCAGATTCATTTTTCTCTCCGTCCCTCATTTTCATCTATCACATTTGAGGGTTTTCAGTTGATTCATCTTTATTTCAGTGGTTTCTATGTTTGCATGCTCATTATTTTCACGCATTCGTGAATTAAGAAAGGGCTTTGGTCCTTTTGCAGATTGATCACTTCTCATGTTGTCTTTGAAATTCCCTCCACTTTTCTCTAAATGTATCCCTTGCTTTTGAGTAGGATGCTGTATGCACACAAGATAATTAATTGAGTGGTAATGGGTATTGGCTATCATAAGAAGAGATATATGACAGCACAAAAAATATTGCACGCACACTCAGGTTTGGTTCATTATTACTGAAATGCACCGCTGACAGATCTATTAAGACTGACGACTCGAACATGGTGAATGGCGTGGATGAGGCCAAGAGTTCAAATGCACATACATCGGCAAACGCACTTGGAAAAGATGCCGATACGAGCAGGTGCAGTTGTGACAACACCGCTAGCCAGAATGTCCAATCCCATACTGGCTCGGCATCAGCCTGTCCAACGGTAAGCTGCCTCCTTCCTATTTTTTGCCTTAATTCACTACATCTTGAGAGTTTCTCACCACCTGTTTTTCACTTGATCATACTAGTGAAAATCTCCAACAGATCTTTCATGAGTCTTATTTGCTTCTTGCAAAATTATTTTACACCAGCTGCTCAATTTATCTGCTATCCAAGGCATGCCTGTGTTCATAGTATTATAATGAATCAGAGTAATAGATCTCTAGTTATGACATTGGATATAAGAGTAATTCATTCTCATGAAGTATCCAAGCTATTGTTTTGGAGATAGTTTCCCCTTGCTCTGGATGAGTATAAATACTTGAAGCAAGAGGATGTCCTCTCTAGCTTTCATCTGATATCGACTCACTCAACCAATCACAGTGACCTTCATTGATACCCCTATCAGTATTCAATGATATTCCAATCTTGAGCATTCCAAGACAAGGAACATTGAACACCTCTTTCTCCATTCTGAACTGTGATGACTGAATCTTGATCATTTTCTCTCATGATGCTAATTGAAAATTGATTTGTGAAAGTCATAGCATGATCGGCCTTCTGTTTAATTTTAGGACACCTCAAGGCCGAGCTACGCACAAGTAGCTCAACATAGTCGTGATCCATCTTGTGCAAAACACAGGTCCTGCGAGAGAGATGAGAACACTTAGGAGATGTAAGTACTAATCCGGAAGATTTTATCAACTATAATTCTCTTTCGCAAATCGAAACATCTTACGATTATTCAATTCACTGATTTTAGCATAATTCTGAATACACTATAGCTGCAAAAGCGAATCGCGATTAATGTCTTTTCAATATCAAATGTACATCCATCTTTTCATGATACGAATCAAATACAGTAAAACCCCGGTATTCGCGTTCAATTTGTCCCGAAAATGTACGGGTACCAAATCCAAATACGGAAGAATAGTGTAGATGATACATAGTGTAATATGTCCCAGAAATCCCAAAAAGCTTGTCGTCAATAGAGCGAAGACATGGAAGCAAGAAAACCCTCCTCAATTTCTGATTTTAGATCGGACTGTTAGCTCGAATTTGTTTGTATCTCGTCCTACGGGATCAGACATGTACACAATTAGACGATGTGATTCTTCGTAAGCTTCGGAGTTTCCGCAGATTTGCAGAGAACCAGTAAAGATTGATTCAGTTCTTCTAAGCATAGGTTGATGAGCTTCTTCTTTAACACGAAAATCATTGTGTTTAATTTTCTTCCTCATTTTTTCCAGAATTCTAGCTTTGCCAACCCTCAAAGTCATTTCTATAACTTTAATTTTGGAATCAATTGATGGAACGCTGCTTAGTAACTTTGAATTTTCCAATTCTTTTTGTGAAAATTGATACGGAAAAAAAAAAATTAAAAAAAAAAAAAAAAAAAATAGACGTCAGTGATCTCTATGTGTCTTTTCATTCAAGTAACATTAAACTTTATCGATTCAAAACTACACTTCCATTGAGTGTCTCGATAAAAGAGATCCTCCCTTTTTCTTCATTCGAAATTGAGATGAAACCTCAAAAATATATAATAACGAAGTCCGAAATGCCGAAAACTGGGGTATTCTTGGCAATTTGCAAGTGAGATCGCGATTACCGGGGTGGTGCTGTCATAGACCGCCACAGTAGAAAATATAAATATATTTTCAGAGCAAACGCTGAGAATATGGGAAGTTGGTTTGAGAAACTGATGAATTTAATACGATTGAACCAACCTGGGTCCTTGATATCCCACTTTTAAAAAGATTCCAAGTGTCATAGATCAGTTTTGCCACTCAATCAATTCTCACCTTGAGCTTTTGAACATTGTCTGTATTTTATGAACTACTTTTGATCGTTGAGGTTGATTATTTTGGATATCTATTTTCATGTTAGATACGTTCGCGGCAGTTTGCAACCTATTTTTCTTGTCAATGTACTCCATCACAGTCATCGTTTAGAACGTCGACTCGTAACATACTACTTTCTGAAGAATCTCTCCGTGAAAAGAGGAAAAGTAGTCTCTGGTTAATATTTTTCCAAATTCGGGTTTTCTACGCGTATCGGATAGCAAATCAATTCCGTGTACGGAAAATCACACTCGTGCGATACCACTGCGTAAAGCAGTTCATGCTTCACTCGGATGTAACTAATGATAATTTTTGCAGGTGTGCTACTGCAGTCAAATAACGTTGATTATGACATTATGCTGCAGATACGAAATTCTTTTAAATTGTGCCAAGAGCCGAAGATTTGATTCGAGGATCTCTCGTTTATTCTTTTTGTCAAGCCTCAGAGAGACAATTAATGAGAACGTGCGTGATAAGACAAAGAAATTTTTACATTGTACAGTGACTTCGCCTCTGTTGAATACATGATATCGATGGACAGGAGCAAAACAACATAATTAGATTAGAGAAAAATACTTCTTATAGGGGAGAATGACGAGAAAATGGATTCAGCCGAGCTCGAATTATCCGCAATCTGAGAAAAGAGTTATGAAAAGTTCTCAGGACAGATTGCTAAAATGCATCTCGATGGAACAACGTTACATGGTTTGGGTTCTGTGATTTCGCGTTACGCATCGGTTAGCTATTAGTAGAAAATGCTAAGCGAGACTTTGATCCTTCAAATGTCTATTTTATTCTATCTTTGAACCTGTATGGCGCAGGATTATAACACGCAGAATGTTAATTCTTGTGCCAAATCTTCACCTTTGTAAATATATAGATGTACACATATTCGGCAATGTGTATGTGTATCTATTTACTCGAGAAACATTATTTGTGCATAGTAGATTATTTTGGTGAAAAATGCATCAGTTGACATGCAACGAATCCTTATGTTTGAATAAGCTATTGATCCCCCTAGAACACAAACAGAAGAGTTGATTTTTACACGACAGTAGAATCTCGGCAAATCCTTCATTCTTGCAGATCAGTCTATATAATCAAAATCGTCAAGAGTTGAGTTTTGAATCAATTTCCTCATCATTTGTATGTACTACAACTCTTTCTCAACCTCTGTGACGTCAATCATCGTTATTTTAGTGCAGACTGAAATTTTCCAGAATATTGACCATCTGCATTCACTTGATGAAATGTTTGAATGAAATAAGAACTTATGGATATCCATTGAGAATTTCTATATTACAGAGAAAAGATAGTAATATTTTCTGGAACCCCATTGCTCGTTTTACATTGCCTTTTCCGCAGTTCCTTCTAAGCGATAATGTGGAAGAGTAAATTATCAGTGATCATTAGAGTCTAGAACAAAATAATAAGGGTTGACTATACTATCTCACATTTTTGATCGAATAGTGGAATGACGATCATGTTCAGCCATAAATATCGAGGTGTGATATTCATACATGGAAAAGCCGAACAAAGTAATGTCCAACTATTCTCAAGATCGAGAAAATCGAGGTAATGTGAAACAGACTCTTGATTCTTTAGGATTGGCAGCATAGCTCAAATGCGTACTAGTCTGTACAAGAAAGCTTTAATTTGTTTCAAAAGTCCGAAAACAGAAAAGAAATGAGCTCTTGATTTTGAATCAAGCAACTCCTTCAGAGGAATTAACAAAATGTATGATGATGCAGATGAAAGAAATTCATTTGAGTAGAAAATGAATCAATATTCTGGGAAATAAACATCTAAAGTACCACAGCTGTTGAGAATTTCAGTTTTTTTCCTCAATCCAGAATGGCTAGTCATCAAGAATGGAATCTTTAATTTTCTTGAGAGCTTTTGGAAGAAAATGACAGTTCTCTCGCTCATTCTACTACTTTTACACAAAATATCATCAAATTTTAGGATTATGCTTTGATATAAAATAATGAATCTAAAATAAGTCAAAATAGTGAAAAATAACGAAGAAAAAAGAAATGGTATTTGAGCACACAATTAAGTGCCTCAAGTGTTGTGTATAATACAGGAGCTTGGCTTTATATGTTACACAGCTATATGTACCTATACATTATACCGAAAAAGACGCATATAATATATTTGTTACAATTATGCGTGCAGATTTGACACTATGAATGCTGTATAGAAACTCTAAAATTTTATTAGAAGAAAAACAATCCTCCGAAAAACTTGAAAGATTTATTGGCGTACGTAATATTCGTAAGGATTATCACAACACGTCGTAATTATAAATATTATTTTATTATCAGTTAGCTGTGCTGCCCTTACTTTTTATTATCTCGCAAACACAGTTTTGTTGCAATTTTGTTGAATACGAAAATTTAAAAAAATATAAGCAGAACAAAAAAATCTTGATGCCGATTAACAGCCCATGGAAATGGCTACGCTAACATATGATGCATATACATATTTACAACTCCTCATATGTATATGATTTATTTTACATGAGTGTGCTCGATGGATCTAGCAGATATTGAGTTTATGATCATAATAGATATCGCCCGAAGATAGAAGAACAAAGTCTATTGAATAGAAAAGTTCGATGCATAATGCAAAACAAACGCGAGGATTTTTTTCACAACGTTCAAGTACAGCTTGAGACAGAAGTGGCGTGAATTTGTTTTACTCGTTAACCATCAATAACTTTTACCTATGTATACAATGGAATAGCTTTGACAAATCTATATTACAAAGTCTTACAACAGAAACAAGTAGTGTATGCGATTTTCATTTAAATTAGTCTTCCTGATACATGTGAAAATTGGAGTATGATTCAATGTCTTGTATGAAACGAGCTTGTATCGTTTGATATGTATAAGTGCGAAGACCATCGGGACTTCAAAGTTCAAGCCTATTCTGCATCGTATATTTCAATGGAAAAGTTTGCAATAGTTTTGGCAGGACCATCTACGAGTAACTATCAACAATGAGCAGTTGTGTGATTAACAATTGAATGTTTTGAGAATGCGAGTCTGCTCGGAAGAGATGAACGAACTCGGCGAATTTTTATCTTTTTTTCAAGCTTTGACAGCGCTTTCATTAAATCTTTAATGTAATGATAGTGATCGAATCTGGTCCAGTTGAGTTCTGGAATAAGTCCTAAAATTCGACTGGAATTGAGAGAGAGAGTCTAATATCGATCAGAATCCAGTTACATTGCGAATCTTATTTTTCATATTTTTTATCCGACTTGATCAGAATGTTAGAAAAAAAGTGCACATGATTGCATAGCAGAACGTGATACTGATATCGTAAAAAATCATTGATATAATGTATTAATTAGAAGTTTGATCGATAATCAAATTGATTTATTTGTGATTGGATTCGGACCGCCTCGATATTTTGAAATCACAAAATGAGAGGACGCCGATCATTTTTAAGTAGGTGAAAAATGAAACTATGCTTCAAGAAAGGGGAAAAATCAATAATAATGTAACATAAAGATGTACTCCGTTTCGTAGAGGCGACAAGGCCTAGAAAGTCTAATACCTTGAATATTAACAATGGAAGTGTATATTGAGAAAATTATTTGAAATTGTCCATACGGTTGTATAAACTGTTCAAAATTGAAGAAAGATGTATTGCCGAATCGAGCTTGCACAACAAAAATATAAAATGGGCTCCAGTGAATTAATCAATAATTTTCATGTGCAGAAAATCCTCAGTGCACGGGATGTTCATGCCAAAAAGATGTTCCATTCTTTTAGCATCATATGTCGTTTTGAGGGTTTGAAACTGAAGGAATAATTGTGTAGAACACTCGACTGTGTTTTCTGCCTCTTCAGTTTCTTATGTAATTATTGTGCATGGAGAGATATTTTAGAGAAACTGACCCATCTTATTGTGGCCGCAGTCTTTTTTACATTTCCAAGTTGAAATGATATTTTACGAAAGAATCTTTCGTGAACTTCATGCTTTTCACGAATTCCCTCGAATGTTTGATTTTTCGTCAACGTTTGATCGCACCAAAATCCTTATCGTTAATTTTCTGTAATCTTGAGTGCTCAAAAAAGAATGTGAATTCTAGGATGATTATTTTATTCTAATTTACTAGAGCCCATTTCTCACCAACCTGAAACTCGTAAAGAGCTTGAGTTATGTTATAGTTCATCGAGGACAAGATTCGTTGTACGCCAAGATCTTGAGTGTAATTGCCAAAACAATAGGCCGTTCAAAACAATCCGAATAGAAAACAAAATGGTCGTACAAAATTTATCAATAGAATGTAGGGTTTGGCCAAGCGGGTATAATCTAGGAATAAAGAGTAAAAGGGAGAACGTAGTAAATTTGCTAGGCTCAAAAAGCTTGACACGATTCAGATAATCTCATATTAACTATCGTGAAAACAGTAAAAAAAATTCCAAGTTACGATTAATTAATAAGCAAAGTATTACAAACAAAAAGTGGGAAAAATTGGCGTACACAAGCTGAGAATAACTGCCGTTAATTTAACGTGAAACCATTCTTGAGACTGATGTAATTTTTCCATTGGGTGCGCGGAACACCTCTATCAATACAACTAATGTCCTACAAACAGCGTGAGTCTGATCTGTCGAATTGTGCAAGACTTCGCGCAGGAATTGTAGATGGAAAGAAATCTTTAAGACCGATTTCATCTCGTAACCTACCCTCAACTATTGATAAGACTATCTCGAAACTAAAGTCTCGTACAATTTCGCTGACTCCCGGTTAGTAATTCATTACTCATATTTCATTCGAATATGTGTTCAAACATGTTGACAAAAGTGAACAAACCGAAATACTGGGGGAGATGAGAGAACCTGAAGAATAGTCTGAATATGCACATGGCATTTCTTAAAATGTACAGTTGTTATATTTGCTCATTTTTCGTAAATTATCAATCGGTAGTCGTCCAAAAGTGAGTCGAACTCCGAAAATAGGCCTATGAAGAATATATAAGTCATATGAAATTGAATACATTTCAATAGAAAAGGCAGATCATGACTATAATCACCTCAAGACGTCGTTGTAATTGTATGAATAATTCAAATGCAATTGTTGCGAGTAGTTTGAATTCACTGAATTATTAGAAATTGTTAGGGCATTTTAATTTGTTCAAAGTTTCTTTTGAAAAATTCACATTCTTCAATATCCAAATGTGTATCTTTGACGAACAAGAAAATTTATGAAAGGCCATCGCCAATTTTCGCATATCCCAAAAAAATGCCTCACCCTGAACATCTCGGTGTACGGGGATCAATGTTTTAAAGATCATGTTTGCTGCATTGGCGCTCATTTGAAGTAAGTGAATCAGAAGTGTACAGACCGAATTATCGGTTTTGATATTATTACTGGCAATGCAAGAACAGGTGGTAAATATTTTTCGTGATTTCGCCATCGATTTTGCAAGAACTTTTGATACTCTCAATTCGTCGGCCAGTGATGTGGGCACCTTACAAAAAGTGATGATGTTGATAGTAATGTGGATCAACGAAGTGAAATCTTGCAAATTGTTTCTGCTTTAGACAATTCCTAACTGCTTACAGACGTTATGGTGTATTTAGTAATTATCGCCTGGTTTGCGACCGCGATGAAAAAATAGGAAAGAGTCGTCGATGATACGACGGCCAAACCTGATTCAACTTTTGCCGGTTGATCGAAGCGAGGCTGTGTAAAGTACGACCTGTGAACATGGTTAATACAGCTCGTGTAAATTGGAAAGCTTATCAAATCCGTAAAAAAAACATCCAACTTCAGTTCTTGTGATATATTTGTTTACGTGCATAAGTGAGCTAGTTCGAGCTCTCATTATTCAATTGTAAAATTGCGTTTTCCGAACCTAGAGAAGTCTAAAGAAATTTCGTGTTGAACTAGATCGAAATCATCGTAGAGAACACTAGCAACTTATATTTTTTCTTCGTGCTAGTGTATGTACAAATCAATCATAATATGCTTGTAAAATAATCTCCTCTCGAACAGTGAAAGTATACGTTTTATATGCTTGATCATTCATAAGACCTCATTGAAATTCAAGATCGAATTATTGACTGTTTGAATGTACGTCTATATGTTTGAGAGAATATTCCTACAACATGAATAAGATTCTATGTAGTATACAATCCGATTTAGAATTCTTACATTTTGAATGTCTATATTCAACATCTCAGCAATTCGAGTTTTAAATCGTGCTGTGACTAAAAAATTGACGGATATCCATCAAACATAGAAAACTCAAGCACAGAAGCGGAAAGCAAAATTGAATTGGGTCAATATTTTTTTTTAATTCGGGCATGCAGGTCAGCATATTAATATTTGTAAGCGGGTAAAAATTTATTTTACTTGTAAAATCGTACCGAAATATATCTCTCGAAATAGTAAATTGAAAAATTTCGTCGATTGTGCACAACTCCAAAATCAGTCGAAATACACAAAAGACGTACATAATTCGACCCAAGACTACGTTGGTAAATGACTCGGAAAAATGTTTCTCTTCCGCAGGTGAAAGAAATTGTACTAAATATCGCTAGAATTTTAAGTCCTTCCAAAACATTTATAAAATTGAAAATAATTAGCGAGGAATGTGATGAGTTAACGAGTAAACAAATGAAGTTAATGAGATACAATTCATTCCTATATTCAGAAAAAGACAGTCTGATCAGCTTCAGCTCGTTTATCGACACCAAATAAATTAATTAACAATGACCCGTACTGTAGACTTGCACGAATCACGAGACTAAAGATTTCCTTCGAGAAACCGTTAATATTTTCTGGGGTCTTGAGGAAAAGTGCGCTGTTTTTCTTGCCATACAACGATGTGCGAAAACTTTTTTCTCGCGTAAGTCTGAATGAAGCGATCGCGATGTTAACGATTGAAATATTTGTTTCACTTCAAGTCCCTGATGCTTTGATTGTCGAATAAAAATGCGCGGTGAGATGAAAATTGGAGGGAGAGAGAATTCGAAGGAAGAATCCAATGGTCCATTATCAAATTATATAACACGACGTGCGTTCAGTGCCTTTTTTATTATGAGGAATGATATTGGATTTAGAGCGCTTTGCATTCTTCCACGCATACACACTCTCTGCCCGCTTGTATTTATCCATCACAAATGGGATTTTCTCTATGAGTTGCGACACAGCGATCTTCTCTCCTTCCAAACGAATGAAATGAGCGCGATTCTTTATTCTTTTTTTTTTTTTCATAGAGATCTGTGTGATTGTAACAGATTATCTAATTCGAGAGGTAGAGGCAATGAATGGATCTTAGATAGAGTTGACAGAGTAGCGGAAAGAAAGAAAGGAGTGAGTCGGTGCGAAAAAAAAAACAGAGTAATCTTTTTTAGTTGAGAGTGTAGCAATTGAATCGCACTTGTAATTCATCGCCCGTACGCGGGGGAACTATTCAAAAAATGATAATAATATTAACAATGCTGATGAGGATAGTCGCAGCCAGTTAGAAGTGTAACGAGTACACGTATTTTTATAAATTTGTTTCGATATATATATAAATATATATATGTATCAATAAATGCATGGGAGTGCGCGTGAGTGTGGCGCGAATTTATTGTAAGTAAAGAAGAAGTAACTGTAAACTATTTAGATGTAAGTGAATTATATGGCGAGAGGGTTTTTGCGAGTGAATAACAAAAATATGTGGTGCGAGAGTCTGATGCTTTATGTTTTTGAAAGAGAAATGCTAACGCGGGTAACTTATGAAGTTGTGTTTTCATTCTCTCTACAAGCGATTCGTTACATATTGATTTTAATATGTTTGAAAACATATATTATTATCATTTCATTGATTTGATTCATTATTCTCACCGTTGAGTCTAAAGGCAACGATAGTAATAGAGTTATAACGATTGCTAACTGCGTTCTCACCTTATCATTATATCATTTACTTCATTCTATTATTTTCATCGATTATTATCAAAATGATTGCAGGGACATTAATATCACAGTTCGATTACATTTTACATGTAAACTTTCATGACTGCGGAGGATTTCGGTGTATCTGTAATATTATAAATGTATATAAAAAAAAAAACACAAAAGTTATCCGATTGGATCCCGAGATAGGGTTGTTAGAAACTACTTTGTACATAATATACATAACATGAATAAATATAGATATACGTAATTGGTGTCTTTTTCATTCCATCGACCCAAATGTGAGCTTAGTAGATTGGATGGGATGTATTGTTGGCGGTATTCAGGCTACGAAATTATGCGATTTATTTACGATCTATCGACCCTTTGTTCGTCATAGATATTAAAAAGTGGTTTCCGATCTTTAGTGAATGCGGTCCCGTCATCAGATTCTCAGGCTGATTTTCACGTCAGACCTGAGTCAATTAGTCGGAATAACGCGGAAATGACTCCTAAGTCGATGTTTGGGAAGGCGTTTCGGAGCTTTTTCGGTATCGAGGTAA
>JAPYYZ010001294.1:0-15755 GCA_030522705.1 Eretmocerus eremicus
GGGAACATAACCCCTCTCTTCCCATAAGGATAAGGTCTTGATTTACGCGGTTTCGATTTACGCGGGACTTTTTGAGTACGTAACCCCCGCGTAAAACGAGGGACGCCTGGACTACTGAGTAGTCGCAAAAATGAATTATTTGTGAAATTAGCCGTCCACATCCACTCCTCCATTTTCTCTCTCCAATCGTCCAATTTCTGCTGCTCTGAAATCAGTGAGGAATCTCGAGAGGAACTCGCATCCTTTCAGAAGGGCCGCCTCTCGTTGTTTCAGAGTCGTCAAAGTGGATTCCCTCAAGACAAAATCGTGATACAGACCCGAAAAAAGTTTGGGACTAGCCGGAGTCATACTTTACAATAAAAGAAGATAGAAATGATGAATATATACTTAAAAGGAGCAACAACCTGTCTCTATCGATGACCTGAGGTCGCCTCCGTCCAGGAACGAGATTTCTTACTCAGGTTGGATCAAAAGCGGAGTCAAGGAGCTCCTGAGGCGTGGAGAGCATCAACGCTGTGGCGCCTATGAAATTTCTCTCACTCGACCTATTGATTAATCCAAATCCGATGCTGTCCACAGCCTTCTCCCTAATTAGATGTATCTGCGAATCAAATCGATCAAGAGCGAAGATTAAAACACATGATACATACCAAAGAATAAAATTAGAAGACTTATCGAAATCAGAGGTACTCACCCGGTGACTGACTAACTTATATAGCCAATTTGACCGTTCTCCATAGTGAATCCCACCTCTACTATTGGAAGAGCGCTTTTCTGTGATGAATTCTGACATCTTGGTTGAATCAGGGTCGTCAACCAGGAGGTAAGCATTTAATCTTGCTGTGCATACATTTTTCAATCTCATTTCATTAGAACAATTTCTCCTTCCACAGATTATTCTTAAACGGACTTGTTGATGCAGCATTCATCAACGCCGAAAAGAGTGGCGCAGCGGATCGTACGGTAGAGAGACTTGACAATTGTCGTAAGACTTAGATCTTGAACAAGATCATTGCGCTTATGAGAGCATGTTTCCAGAGAAGGTGTCTCGATTGTTGTTGATGCTTGACTTAAAAGAGAAGTGAGTATATTATAACGTTCTACATCTAATGATATATTCATCTATTTTACTCATTGATTCGATCAATATACGGGCTGGAAAGCCCTCCACAAATATTGATTTGATGACTGACAATTGCCGACTGGTGAGAGTTTACTAGAATACCAAAATCAGGCCGAGATGTTGTTCAGGAAACTTGGCCCTCGGTCTCCAGCACAGTGCACAATAGAGACTGGACCGTATTTTTTCCAGTAAGGATCCATTATACTACTAGGTAATATCATTGTGGATTTTACAGAGAGCTGATTATATTTTTAATTTTTCTAGCTATCTCACTGAACATGATGTCTGCTACTTGATTTGATATGAACGACAATTCAGCAAACGCATCGCCTACAGTCATTTAGGAGATATTGCTCAAGGATTCCATGCACAATATGGAAAGAGAATGAAGTCAGTGAGGAGGCCATACACTTCCATTGAATTCGGTGAGCTAATTTTTGACTGCATGTGATTATTTAATATTTTCTGAGTTAAACTAGACATCATTTTTGTTTTAGAGACCTATCTGCAGAGAACGAAAAAAATATCTTCAGATGGTAGTCCAGGCAAAATATGAATGCTGTGGACAATCAACTCGAAGATGTCCAAAGAATTATGGTACAAAATATTGATGATGTCTTGGAGAGAGGAACAATTCTCTCAGGTGAGGATCTTTCAAAGAGAGCGATTTGAGATTGCCACCATAAGTTTTTTCATTGGTTTTCTATTCGATATCATTGTCTCTAGTTAGGTCGATCGAGTCATGAAATAGATCATCGATCAAATATTCCATTATAGCTACTACTGAATTTTTTGTAAAATGAATTTTGGGACGGTATGTCCCTTGTTTCGATTTTCATTGATGACATTGCTCATGACCAAAAGACAGGAGAACTGGAATGTGTAAGATAATCTCATGATGTTGAAATATTCATAAAAAGTTTCATCATGTACAGAAAAGATGTATTTACATCATAATCTCATAGAAAAACTGAGCCAATCTCAATTTTTCATCTCAACTAACTCATTATAATCTGGTATGGATAATTCCTCACTAAAACGCCTATCAGTTCTTTGATTTTCATCTCCAGAATCAGAAGCTTCCGCATTGAAGAAGAAATTATTTGCAGGATCTATCTCTATCCTTGGTTTGACCGTACCATGTTCATTTGTTTCCTTTTTAATGTGTTCGTGGCTCATTCTTCTATTTCTCCATAGTTTGATGAGTCATTTCCCAATATCATCATCACCGTCATTAATTTCAAACAATTGAGAATGATTTTTCAAAATCACATGAATGGACGTTTTTAACGCTCTCACTTTGGTTGTAACACGTGGAATCACACATGCGTAGAACGTGCTATTGTCAATCCGGGAATCAGTCATAATCGCAGTCGATATTACAGGTGATATGACAGTTACAATCCCACTCGTGATCTTACGTGATATTCTACCAGTGATAACAGGCGTAATATCAGGTGGAATAACACGCGGGATCATACGTGGAGTAGCACGTGGCCATTTTTAGTAGGGTGAGGGGTGGATTTTACAGTGATCGATTTGTTGTCGTTTTCAAATAAAAACAATTTACGTCGACAAATGCGTATTTCCCGTATGATCCTTTGTTACTTACATTTTTCTTCTAGATATTTCAGCCTAAAATTCTCTACTCGGGGGTTTCTCGGGGTCGCTGATCACGAATATGAGGTCGAAATTTCAATTTCCCAAAATCCAAGATGGCGGACCCAAGATGGCGGAATGAAAGTCCTCGAAAACTGCGGATTTCAACTCACGAATCTCTACTCAGGGGTTTTTGGGGTCGCTGATCACGAATATGGAGTGATAATTCCAAATTCTTGAATCCAAGATGGCGGATCCAACATGGCGGAGTCGCGATCTTGAATTTCTCAATTTCAAATCCCAATTGGTATCCAGCGATCCCACGGAACATGAAGTTGTGCAATCAGAACACCCAAAACTTCGCCAGATTCTCGAAGAGCCCAAAATCACTGATATATGAGTGCTGGATCCGCCATATTGGATCCGCCATTTTGAATCTCTATGAGTTGGAAATTCCATCTCATATTCGTGATTAGCGACCCCGAAAGCCTCCGAGTAAAGATCTGTGGGCTAGAATACACAGTTTTCGAGAATTTTCACTCCGCCATCTTGGGTCCGCCATCTTGGATTTTGGAGAATTGGAATTCTGACTTCGTATTCGTGATCAGCGACCCCAAAAACCCCCGAGTAGAGATTTGTGAGCTAGAATACGCAGTTTTCGAGAATTTTCAATCCGCCATCTTGAGTCCGCCATCTTGGATTTCGAAAAATTGAAATTTCGACCTCATATTTGTGATCAGCGACCCCGAAAACATAAAGTAACGCTTTAAGTCTTTGCGAATTCCCGCCCAATTGAATGTGCCCCTGAAGGGGTTAAAAAGGCCGAGGACGAGTGTGTTGAGCCATCGATCCCCCAGATATAACAATCAGAAAAAATACATTCATTTCGCCTTCCTGCTGGCTGCTCTCTGCAGCCTGGATCTGGATCTCTACCGAACTTCCAGTCTCAACAAGGTGTATGCTGTTGATGAGATTATTATTGATCACTTGAACATTGTTTGTTTTATGATTGATTCCCAGAATTTTTTATGAGCCCGTATATCGTGAGGCCATTTCTATTCTAATTGGCTCATCCAGAACATACACATACTGGCCTTCTCGAAATTACTGAATATTGACTTTTCTGTCATGATGATGTTTTGAACGATGTTTTGACTCGATCAAACTCAATGCTGCTATTGATTGAATCTGCTCCAAGTCAATCAATTCTTGGGCGACGGAGTCATCGTGGGTCGCGAAGTTGTCTTGCTGGGTGGGATGCGCTGGGGATCTCGCTTTTCATCCAAGTAGAAGTGTATGAGGTGCGTAGCCGGTGCTGGCTTTTTGCATGGTGTTTATGGAATACTGGGCCATTGGTAGCACTCTATTCCAATCCGCGCGATCCTTGGCGGGAGCCTTCAGAAACTTCGCGAGTGTCGCGCGCATTCGCTCGATGGTGCCGTTACTCATTGAAGAATACCGAGATGTATGCTATTTTCGGATCTCCAATGCTTCTGCGAACTCATCTAAGATTCGAATAATAGAATGAGTGCCCTCGTCACTTATTATTGCACAAGGCGTTTCGAAATACGTTATTACTCTGTCCAGTAATCCGTTTGCCACCTTGTGAGCAGTCGCTCGTCGCGTGGGTATAAGTACCACATACCGTGTCAGCTGACATTGCATAGATGAAATATACCCATAGCTCCATCTTGATGCGCACCATGGAGAGTTGAAATCGATTGCGATATTGTCGAACGGTCTCGCTGGAGTATCAGTGATGTTCATAGGCATGCGCATTTTGACTCTAACTAATTCATCTACTGCGCACTCGTCGCATCAATTTAACACGATCTCTACATCCTCCCGAATATTCCGGTAGTAATGAAATTTAGTTAAGGCAGATGTAGTTTTATTCTGAGCAACATCGCCTCCACCCACTGAGGTATGAAACTCCTTGATAATTCTGCACCTATCCGCTTCAGGGGTACTTGTAGGCTGTGTTTGAACAGAACAGTCTTGTTCGGAGAGCCCTCAAGAATCCGTTGAAATAATTCAATCAGTTTTGGCCACATAGTTAGCATTAAAATTGAGAAATTTTGTATAAGACCTACGGTCTTCAAATTCTCATTCGAAATCTGACTCTTCAGATTCTTGAGAGCTCTTCTCAAGTCCGATTGGAGCGGTTTTTTGCTCATATGATTTCGAATGAATGTGGAGACTACGCTCAGTTCGCTAACCGTAAACTCGTGCACATCCCCGATTGAGGAATGATTCACTCTTGGGTCAAAGTAGTCTTTCTCAGGAAGTGATGCTATGGTCACAGTCTCGGAGTGAGCATCGCACGTGGCAAAAAAGGCCAAGTTTTTTCTCAGCGAAAAGGATGTTCGTTAACGGCGAATAGTTTCTGCAAAGATTGCGCTTGCAGGTTGTCACCAAGTGCCCACAGAAGCTCCTCCCGAGGCGGCCAGGCTCGGGCAACTTGATATTTTTCGAGCGCTGACGAGTGCGATTCTGGTCTGAAAGTCTGACTCTCAGATTGCGGCTGAGGTTGAGGATTCTCTGAAGTGTCGTTTTCGGCACACGGAGGATCCTCAACTTCTCTATCATGTGCGGGTCCATTTTCACCGGACTCACCACTTTTCCTATCCATTTCGCGAGAATTCCCGTCGCGCGAAGCCTGAATCGGCAGCAGGGGTGTGTAATGCTCGGCTCGTATATCTGGATGTAGATGAATGAATTCTCCACCTTCACTCGAGCGGATGTGCGCGTGTGAACCACAGGCTGATTCTAGATGAATAAACACGCAGACATGCCTGCTGGATAGGCGCGGAAATATGAGTATGCAATCGACGTTCCCATACTGCTTTTTAGATCAGAGAATTCCACTCGTTTCGTCTCATTTGCATAATCGTATCACTATCCGCGGAGTTCTCCTCTACGGGCCCCGCTGCGGACTCCAAAATCGCGGAAGTGGATGATTGTACGCTCTGAACGGGCGCCTCGCGAGTTTGCTGTGCAATCGACGTTGAGAGCGCTCGAGAATCATCTTGCGTGCCAGTCGCAAGCTCGTGTGGTCACGAGCGAGGAGCGAGTACATTCTCCAAGCGCTCGCTCTCTTGCTCGCTGGAATGCGGCTTATCGCTCTGCGCTCCACTCTGCGGGTCAAGCTCATTGCTCCGCAGCTTGTGACGTTCGATGTCAGATGTGCGGACGTCCGACGGCAATTTGACTTGTGCGCCTGGTGTAATGTATTCAAGTTCTATGTGACCATCGCTCCTTCGTGAGCCACTACCTCCTAATTGATCAGAGGAAAATCGAGACGATATCTCTCGCGCAACGCGGATGGGATTACTATGCAATCTCCCGAATTCTCTGAATTTTCTTGCATTTGACTCCTGGAAGAATTTTGATTCTCATCACATGATTCGGTTGCGACTCTTGAATTTGAATTCTCAATTGGAACTTTCGATCATTTGGATATTTTTGATTTTTGGAAATGATTTTACTGGCTGCGACATTTCCACCAAAGAATTCTCTGCGGTCAATTGATCTGAATTTCCATACTCATGATCTTTTTGATTTTCAGTTGCAGTTGCCTGAGAAATCGGGATTTCGACAGTTTCCAATGGGGGATCGGGCAACACCTCCACCACGCGATATACTGGCTCTAGGCTTCTACCTTCTATGATAGTCTCGTGTGCGAGATTTTCTACCAGATCAAATGGTTCGTCGAGTGACGGCAGAGATAACGGTGGGGCGCATCAGCTGAATCGTGCTGCGGAGAGAGTCCCGGGGAACTCAGCGAGGGGAACCGTCTCTTGAAGCGCTGAGATCCACGCGTTTTCTTACAAACTTTCCACGGTCTCTTCAATTTTTCGGACCTTTTGCTCGGATTGATTTTGGACTCCATCCTGAATCTATTCTCGTATAGGTGAGGATGGAAACTATCTTTCGCGTGAACGATCGCGAAGAGTTCTTCATCGAAAATACTCCATCTGAGTTGGCTTTCTTCCAGCACGCGCGACGTATGGGCTACGGGTCCATCATTTTCGATTTTGCCTTGGCTGAGAATCGCCCCGACACTATAATCGGAAGCATCGCACGTCACGATCCAATTTTTGGAGAAGTCGGGTCCATCGAGTACTGCCTCGCTGCACAATGCATCGCGTGATTCCTCAAACGCACACTGCTGCTCAACGCCCCATGTAAAGGGCTCGTCCTTTCTCAAAAGATTCGTGAGAGGATGCGCAATCTTTTCGTAATACTTTATGAGCCGTCTATAATAGCCCGTCAGACCAAGGGATTGTCTGATTTTACGTACGTTTGTACGAGCTGGGTATTCACGGACTGCTTGAGTTTTTGCTGGATCCGGTTCGACTTGGCCCTTGCCGACAATGCGACCCAATACCCTTGCTTCGCGACGCAAAAGTTGACACTTTTCTAGAGAGATAGTTGAGTTGGCCTCTATAATTCGTTGCATAATTTTGTTGAATTTGATCTCGAACTCAAATTATCAGCCCATATATAGATATCGTTACAGTGAATCACCAAGTTTCCTGCTGTCAACCCAGCGAACGCTATAAACATCGCCTCGTTGAAAGTATCAGGTGCACCCTGCATCCCTTGAGCTATTCTCAGAAATCCCCAGTGGCCATGCATTGCATCATATGCCGTGTACTTCGCACACGTAGGGTCCATTCCGATCTGGTAGGAGTCGTTCAAAAGATCTATCACGGCAATGTACCGCGCGAATGCCAGTTGATCCATTACGTCTGTTGTGGATGAGAGCGGTTGGCAAGTGCCGACGGTGACCTCGTTAACCCGTAACACTCACACTTCCGAAAAATTACGTAACACTCACACTGGGTCAATCTGACCTGGCGCAAGGAAAAATTCCTTTTTCTCGCCAGGAAACGGAACTATCGTCCCAAATCTCGAACGTACCTCAACTTGAATCTCTTCTCCGAAGTTCCTGATAGGTTGTTTGACAAATTTCGGATTCTATTGTGGAAATTTGTCAAATTTGGGAAGACCTGCAAAATCGAATTTTTACTAAGAAAATTCATGAAAATGACAATTTTCGGCCGATTTTGAAAATTTTTGCGGGTCCTATTCAGAAAATGATTCACTTTGAGATAAAAATTGTTTCGATCATATTCCTTGCAGGAGGATTTTTGTTATTAACAATTTTTGACAATATTTTGTTGGGATCAGCACACTGACGATTCCCCGGGTTACTCTACCACGCAGAACATAGAGTGTTATGTCCAAACTAACGACGGATCGCGCGACAGGCACCATTTTCGAACGTCCAATGGGCTAAATTGAGCGCCAAAAAAGAGTATGGGTCAAATTGACCCAGAGTGAATGTTACGGGTTAAGCTGACGGAAATCAATCATTAAGCGATATCGTTTGGACTCGTCTTTGTCCGGCGATTTTGGATGAAGGAAACAATTTGCTCCCCATGGAGATCTGGATGGGCGAACGATACCTAAATCACGCAAGTTTTCTATCCCTCCTATCATTATCCCCTTAATCGCTGGAGGTAATCAATAAGGTTCGATCGGTTCCTCCGATTTTAATCTAATTTCATGTTTCATCAAGTGAGTTGCGGATAATGGTTCTTCATCCAATCCAAATCTCCACCTGTCGATGCTCATAAGGTTGCGCACGCATGCAATCTCGTAAATTGTCAAAATCTACCTCGTAAGGAACATCACTCGGTAATGGATATCTTGTGCGTGCTAATCTTCCTCAGTGATCATCATCATCAGGAGAGTTGAACAATAATATGAAGGAGTACATCAAATTCAACCTTTCTTGCGGTGTTGAAAATACAATTGTGAGTATTGAATCAAAAGCTGTAGGTGGGTCAGCATCTTCGATATCTGTTATCATTTCTAGATGTTCTGAACTGAAAATGAGATGATGTATTATTTGTGAGTGTATATTGTTGAAGGAATTTGAAAAAAATACCTGCTTCGGTGTAAGAGTTGACTTGTCTCATGATGCTTGCTGCAACGTACTCAAACTGCAGCATAGAGAGCATATTGCAGCAACCACCGCTTGTTTCCCGTTAGGAAAGTATCGTGGAAGGAGAAACTGTAATATGAATGAACTCAAGCAGCTGGATGAGGTGGAGGAATCCTGCGTGCGAACCACCTTCCACTTGCGAGTTCGAAGCGTTGCGAGGCTTAAAGAGTCGTTCAGGGACTAGCCTAGGCGGCCGAATGAGCACAGAGATTGTAAAACCTGCGCAGACCGACGAACGCCGTATTACTCGTTCCTGTCACTCAAAACAGCGGATAGAAAGGGGTATCTCAACGCCCGTGGAAAGCATCGCGAATAACGTTCCTTTCACTCGTGGCGCGGGTGGTAGGATAATTGCGCACCTCGCGCAGACAACCTGGGACCAAAAATTTGTATATGGGGTTACCCTAGGCAGCGAGAGGCTCGGCTATGAGGAGAATTTGCCGAGAGGATTGCCCACCGACACGGAGGTGCAAAAGGTCACTGGTGAAGTCTTATAGTCCTCCTACTTGTTTCAACATGAGAAAAAGTACAACTTACCGAATCCGTGAGCCTGGAAAAGGCCCGGAGACTCTCCCGAGGTTCGAAAAGGACTATCTCCGGTTCTTCTCCATCAATCGACATCCAGGAATCTGTATTGTGGAGGACATTGGATAAGCTATCATCTGCAACTGCTTTGGGGATTCACAATTGACGTACATGCGCAGAAAACCTCCACTACGGGGATAATAATAGCGACCAATTCAGTTGAGATTCGCTGAATATGAGTTTCCTTTCAATGTGGATTTGGTAGCCGACGCCATTCCCTTCGGAATGGCTGTTTGCAGAAGTCGATCTATGGAACAAAATCAAAGAAATACACGTCCCAAGCCTGGGAGGGGCAGCAACCTCCGCTCGGGCTGACGCAATCGATACCTTGGACCCCTTCCCATCTTGGAATGGCTATATCTTCGGACCCGCCCCAATCGATTGATCCCGTAGAGAGCGATTCTGAAAAGAATCGCGTCAGGTATCGATTGGAATTATATTTGAGACCAAGAATTTACGATGAAGCTCAGAAAACTTACATTTAGCGGATTCCAGCTGAATTCATCGCTATTATGATCTTCGTAGTAAGTGTGTTTTGCGCATGCGCGTGAACTTCCGACCTCCGAAGCAGTCGCAAATACTAGCTCATCCAATGTCCTGCACGATGCGACCTCCTGGATGTCACTTGATGATGCAGGACTGTAGATAGACCCATTTGAGGCTCGGGAGAGTTTTCGGGGCTCACTGATTTGGTACTCCGGACTTTTTCTCATTTTGGAACGGCTTCAACTCCGATTCTACTGCATGGAATCGATCCTAGCTCAGCTTATTTTCACAGTAACTTTACTGGCTATCAAGTTAAACTAGTCCTAGAGTCGTGAAGATGTGCGAATGCGCAGAAGAATCAAATTATTGGATGAGAATTTGCTCCGAAAACGCCTAGTAGAGCCATATCGGTAACTTCAAGATCGATATCTCTGGTGCATGGCCGAAACGCTGTGCAAAATTTCGCTTGCCAGTTTGGGACACTTTGAGGAGTGGTTGTGATAGATTTCAGCTCAATATTTGGCGTGGGAAAAATTTGACGAGCTGGTCCAACTGAACATTTTCTAAACTTCAATTATCCATTTTCACCATCCTCGAATGCTCATAAAAAGAGATATGAGGGAGAACACCCTCGCCAGATTTTTTGGGGCTGAAACTGGATGATCGAGATATCATTCTTCCATAGGCTTGGTGAAAAAAATTATGGACGTTTTCTACAAAGAAGCCCTGGAGTTTCGAGTTTTTTGAGAGATGTTCAACACTGAACAATCGTAGCTCATAGGCAGAATATGATAGAGAAATCTCTGAGGTCGCAAATTCAAGGTATTTCCAAGACCTCCGGAATCCCGCATGCAGAACTTGATTATCTCCTATCTGACTGGAACTAGAGCGTCTCGAAGATGACCCAAAAATCACTAAAATTCGCTCTTCTCTATTGGGCACTACGGCCCACTAGACTCGATAGAACAACAACGGAGAATTCCTCTCCTCAAAAGTACAGATCTCGACAAGAAAAATGCGCTGAAGTACATTGGAAAAGGTGGAAGTGGGTCGGAACTATACATTTTTGAAAAAAGGTTGGGAAAGGTCAAAAATGGGCCTTTTTGGGCCTCAGGGACTACCACAGGGGAAAAAAATCTGAAAAAAATTTTTTCTCAATTATGTGCGTAAAGTTAGTGGGTGAAGAACCTTACGCGCGGCGTGAAGGAGTTTTTGCGTACCGGTGTGTAAAGTTGCATGTGTGAAGTTGCCAACGGGTGCGTGAAGTATCACTTTACACACGGTTACATATATTCACGCACTGATGTTCCCTTGTTTGATCCACGCTTCATTGAGCCTCTCTGAAGTTCCCGCGTCGACCGGATGATCGAACTCGGTGCATACCATATTTTATGTAATTTCGCAAGCGCTCAAATATCGCAAAATTGCGTACAATCTAACAATTCCCATTCTGGCGAGGAGTATGAAATACCCATCATAAATGCATGTAACTATTCTGGGTAATACAGTGGATATTCTCATAAGTAGAGAAAATGTGTTTGACAACTCAACTATGTTCAATCAACTCAAAGAATTACTTTCATGTCTGACTTTTTTCTTGACAATCCGTGAATAGAGATTGATTTTTCAGGTAAAAAGTGCTCTTTTACGTACGAAATTTGAAAAATCAACGATTTTTTGAAACAATATGGTAGACATGAATCATCGAGCGAGACGATTTTTGGATACATTTTTCAGAAATTTTTTTCAGTCGGGCCGCCCGGCGGTGGCTTTGCCCCCTGCACCCTCACCAGGGGCTCCGCCCCTGGACCCCGCCTTGCGCCCCATCCCACCCCCCGTTCCCAGTCTTCGTTCACATTGAATGAGGCCTGATGTGGTACGTGCGATCGGCAGATGATTCTGCGCTCCCTGAACGCTCAATGCCCACCATTCTAACAAGCAAGCAAACTGCGTGTAAAAGATTAACCTCCCTGATCACAGCTCGATTACTTTTTATCTGTTTGGCCGACAGAATACTAACTCTCCGTACAAAATTGAGAAAAATAGCGTAAGCAACTCTGTCGAAAGCTTTGCGCACTTGTTGAAAACTTCACACACTAGAGCGATGCTTCACGCACTGGGAAGATACTTGACGCACCGAGCCGCGAGCGGCTCGGTGCGTGAAGTATCACCCTAGCGTGTAAAGTATTCAAACTCGTGCGTGAAATCTACTCCTCGACATCGTTGCTTAAGATACTATCTTGTATTATTCCACCATAGTATCAACACAAAAAATTTTTTTGGTTATTTATTCCAGACCCCCCGGTGACGGTTTTGTCCAGCTTGCTCGAGAATTCTCCATATATTTGTACTCTCAGTAGAATCGAAATTCATCACGAGAGGTATGATAGACATTCCCACCTGTGAATCCCTTCTCTCCTTAAATTGCTCGAACAGTTGGCGAACGTTTTTGGACGTCATTCAAATGCTATACTCGATGTTACACGTGAAGTTACACGGGAAACTGTACATGTGAAAACATGTGGAGGAGCACGCGCGGCACCACGTGCCCTCCACATCAAGGGTAGGGTTCATATTCTCACGTAGTTGTTTGGGAATCTCAACGTGAGTATTTCCGTGTTATTCAACATGGATTTCCACATAGATTTTCACTAGATGAACTCTTACATGAGATTCTTCGGTGGAAACTTCAGCAACCAACACGAATATCTCACATGATTCTGGGCCCAAAATATTTGGGCCATATTTCGAATTATTTACGGCAACTTCTCTGAATCCAACAAGTCTATACTGGCTTGTTCAGATTCAGATGTCTAGATTCACGGGAGCAAAAAGAATATCAAGGGATGACTTATGGAATTTCCGGATAGGGGTATCGCCAGACTTAGAAGATATCCAGGCATTCCAAAACAGAAGTAAACTCGTTTCAATGAGATTCTGCATGAGACTCACCAGCATCTATGATGCCCTGAGCCAGGATTGCACCAAACTTTGCCATGTGATCTTCATGCTTATCGATTATAACTTTGGCATAGAGAGATCGGAACTCTTTAACACGTGAGCAGGTGGAATCCGTTTGTTGGATCAGTATCATCGCTGAACTTATCAGAGCACCTTGTCTCACGAAATTCACAGGGTCGTTTGTCATTGGATCAAGTAAATTGATAGCTTCCTTCAAACCGGTTCCAGCACATGCAATACCCAGAGCTATAGCTGCCCCGTAACGGACATGGGGGTTGTAACTCTCTGCCAGTAACGAAACAACGCTCGGGCATTGCTCTGGATTCCTGGAAAAATATGGATACGTTCATATAAAGATGAAATAGAACTTATCCAGAGAGTGGAGGTATATCGCAGGATCATTGCATCGAGCCTGATTGATGTATGAATTCATTGGTTTGTCCTGCCAAAGGTCTTTTCAGGTTTGGATGGTCGTTTCCAAGTCATACCAGCGAAATGAATTTTATCAACAAAAATGTCTCGTTTCTCTAATATATGAGGAATTTGTTTGATCTCACCTAAGCCTCATATGTGTAATTTCAAATGATGAAGATATGATTGTTCATCTATTTGTAATGTCCATCTGACACAATTCCAAGTGAGATTCTACGATGATTCTATACTGCGCGTTTCATATACCTAATCTCAAAAAACCACGTGGAAAACCCTGAGGGAAATTCCACGTGGGATTTTCACGGGGATTTCCACGTGGGCTCTGGAGGTCGGATATTCTTCTAACTTGATGAGGGCTGTCTTCGTAAAAGTCAATACGTCGCTGTGGCAACATGTACCAACACTTTGGCAGGAAGAATCGATAGATTCAACCATGACGGAATCTTCGAGGGAACAAAAGACGGGAGGAGGAAGTAGACTGTAAGATCACACAGAATAGGTGTCAGGTCACGAGGTATTACATCTTTCTCAATATGATGTGGGACTATGACCTGAAAGTGGACGTGATCATTGAGATACAACTTGTAATGCCCATATGGAATCGTACGTTTGATACCACGTTCCGGGACTGGGGCTGAATTCAAATTGATGGAGATCGCGTCCACGTCAACTTTGCCCGGTTTTCTCGGACTTTTTTTGTTTTGGCCCAAAACTTTATTGCCACTTTGGGATGGTGGGAAATGGATATTCCCACAGGTTTTGAGGATGAAAAAATGTTTTGGCCCTTTTGAGACCCATATTCTACGAGAAAATCAAAAGTAGAGAGACGAATCATTGAATATATTTGATGGGTCTTTGCGAGGCAAGCAATATCGGCCCATTTGTCGATTTTCCTTAGCTAATTTGCTGGCTTCAACACATACCGGAATGGATCATCCCACCTCGACATGTGCACTTAATGAGCCTCGTATGGTTGCGAGGATACATCGAAAAGGTTTTGATGGAAGTAACTCCTTACGAATCTGAGATGAGAAACATCGGGGAAAATTGATTCCACGCTTGATGTTAGTGCGTTTCGCCTTTTCCTCGCAGGATCTGGCTCATCAGATGGACGGACTCTTGTCAAGGTTAGTCTTTGACGCATTAGCCTGAGTGACCGAGTGCCGAAGAACTTGAACGGCTTTATATATGAATCGCAGTCCAATTTGATTGCTTGCGAGGAAGCTATTCAACACGCTATTTCCATATGTTCCTCACTCCGCCAGGTCTTCTGCCTACTGCCCGTGGAATATCAATGACGAATGATACCCAATCATATCGATCGAGCATCACAATTGATTTGATATTTCTCCGACAGTAGGCGCAAGACCTGTCGAGGTGAGATATGGAAACATTGCGTTGAACAGGTTTCTCGCAGGCAGTCAAATCAGACTGCCATCCATATGGGGAAGTCTGGAGCAAGCTGGACGGAACTGTCACCAGGGGGGTCTGGAGAAAATTCCGAGAAATTTTCTTCGGTTGTTACTATGATAAAATAGTACAGAGAATTTCTTCAGATTTCTTCGACCCCTGTGGTAATCCCTAGAGCCCGGAAAGGCCCATTTTTGTCTTTTTTGAGCTCACGTTTGAAATGGCATAGTCTGACCGACTTTGACGTTTTTCAACGTAGTTGGACGCATTTTCCTTGTCAGGACCTGTACATCTGTGGGAAAATTCCCTCGTCTTTTCATCGAGCCTAGTGGACCTTAGGGCCCACTTAAGGGAAGCGAATTTTAGCGGTTTTTGGGTCATGTTCGAGACGCTCTAGCTCCAGCTAGATGCCAGATGATCGATTTTTACAGAGAGAATTCGGAAGGTCTTGTAGAGACCTTCAATTTGCAATATCGGAGATGTCCCGTGATTGAGCATTTCCCGGAAAACTCGAAACATCAGGGCAACTGTGCAAAAAAGGTACATAACTTTTTTCCACCGAACCTGTGAGAAACTGGGGAGTGACTGGATTCCTTTTCGTCCTTGGAGTTGCAAATACTGAACTTTCTCTTGGAGCTAATTGATTCAGAATTCATCGGTTTTTCCTGCCAACTTTGAATTTTGCACAATAGTGCGACGTTTCGACTACATTCTATAGTCTCTATCAAGCTGAAAAGATATGTACATAAAATATCTTACCATGAAGATACAATCGATCAATCATCAATACTTCACTTTTCGTCTGCTTAGTCTCCCTTGGGGTGTCAACATAGTGTTGACAGAGATATTTCCATCACTCTCTCCAAGGAATTGAGAGATTGAAAAGAGTATTCTCCACAAAAAACACCTGTGAGTTCACACCTCCGTTCCTCTCCAAGAATCTTTACATTCTCCACATCTTGAATCTGCACTTATAATCCTCTCCACAGGTTGGTTACTTGATTTAACCCTTAAATGGCACACCTCTAAATCCTGACGTAAATTGCAGAGGGGGTCCAATGGACCCCACGTCAATTAATGTGGAACTACTCTGCGAGATCACCTCATCCAGCTCTGCCAATTTTTTTCAACGTAGTTCTAGGT
>JAPYYZ010001295.1:0-17267 GCA_030522705.1 Eretmocerus eremicus
TCATGTTCGGATTGTCAGGTGCACTTGAGCATCAGGTTCGATCAACGAATCCTACAACGTTACGCGAGGCAATTTCCGAAGCAGTGAATTTCGAGAATAAAACTAGCGCTCGCACAGTATTTTCTAGTAGGAAATCCGGAAGAGGCGATGACAGTTCCATGGCTATGATAGACGCGTATTTGGGGAGAAAGATGAGAGAAATGCGAACGAATGACCCCGTTCCAACAGAAGTAGCTGCTATAAGATTAGCATTAGCTTCAGACGGATGCCGATATTGCCGTGCCAAGGGCCATTTTGAAAGAGAATGTCGAAAGAAACTCCGAGATCCGAAATACTGCAACTATTACCGTATTGCAGGCCACGATATGGATGCCTGCCGTTCTTTCAAAGACGGACTCATGTCTGGCGTCATCATCAAAGATCAAGCGACGCACTCCAAAGAGTCAGTAGAAAATGCAAGGCAAAGCGATAGTCGCTCGGGTAAGCCCGCAGACAGCATGGCACCATCAGAGAGATACCGAGACGCGAGACGTAGCATTCCACAGTATAATGCACCTCGTCATGACAATTACCGCAACGGCGGCAGATCGAATCGAAACTATAATGGGAATAGTTCCAACTCGAATTATTATTACAACTTCAATCGCGATTGGACCTATAACAATAATGGCAATATAAATCGCAATAGAAATTCTTACAATAGTAATTTGAATCGTAACAGAAATGACTACCGTAATAATATAAATCGCAATCAGAATTATTACGGGGATAGCGTGAGGAACGACTATAGAGGCTCGCCACGGAATTATAATTACAATAATGACAACGATTCTAATGATTCTGGCTACAATCGAGGATACAATTCGAGAAATTATGATCGCCCATACAATAATTACGGTCAGAATTACAATAATCCAGACAGAAATTATGGAGGTTTTCCTAATAAAGATCGCGGAGATTATTGATCGCGCAATGAGAGACGCGATCGCACTTCAGAGAATCGCTATCGAGGTAATTCGCGAGTCGATGATCAATCAAATTTCAATGAAAATATGAACAGCCCGACTGATCCTTTGAACTTCAAGGAAGCTCGGCACCAAGTCGCGGGGTCAAGCGCAAACAACTAAGTGAGCAAATAAAAGAAGAGAAATCACCACAGTGGCGCGTTTTGATCTGTCTTCTCGATGTTAGCCAGCGGAGACATCCGGTAGTGGAGCTCGGAAGCGATAATTTTGAATATCGCACATGCCAATTTCATGCAGATTCTGGAGCAGATGTCACTCTTTTAAGAGCGAAATGCGTTAGTGGGGGCGCAATTATTGATGAGAATCATGTGATTCCAAATAATGGAGTGACTGCAGGGGAATGCCTTACTCTGGGAAAAATCGCAATGAAGCTCAATGAATTAGATTGCGACATTCATATCGTACCGGACGATTTCGCAATCAATACAGACGGATTATTAGGCTGGAGAGAATTCGAAAAGCACGGTGGAATTTCTGATGCTAAAGCGAAATGTCTCAAATGTGAAAAATTGCAAAATCCATTTGTTGAAGAATAGTACATTACGATACAAGGGCGGTAAAGTTGGAATTCGCATAACGAGTGATATTTTCCGGCCCGAGCCAAAGGCGAGGGTCGGAATTATCACGAGTGAAAAAACTTCGTTATACCCCCTCGCAGGAGACGAGTAATTTATGCGCGAATGGAAAATGATGCCAGAGTAGGTTTTGTCGGTCTTCAGGAGTTAGGACCAGGCATCCTATTTGGAAATTTTGTAGCCACCAATGATAACGGTAGAGCTTCTGCGATTTGCATCAATACTAATGAACAAGAAGTGGAGTTAGAATCTCGCGAAGTTATACTCGAAGAATGCGGAACAATAATGCCTGGGAGAGATATTCTTGACCTCATTGAGGAGGGAACCAAGGCAGAAGCAAAAGAGTGAGCCAATATATTGAACTCCGTAACCGAACAAATCAAAGACCGCGCTACAAAAATCTTCGAACGAATCGATCCGGAAACACTAAAAGGGCTGAACGATGAAGAAATCCAGCACATAAAGGATCTCATCGAAGAGGGGCCACATTTATCTGGGTTACCAGGGAGAAAACTCAAAGCAACCTTTTTATTTTGCACCGAATGATTACGACAACAGATAAGCCTGTGGAAGCCCAGAGCCTCGGCAGACTCGAGCCAGGCGAAACGGGGACCGGCAGAATAGCGCATTGCGTTTTGCTGCTCACGTTCATCTTGGAGCACTTCCACGCGAATATAGAGTATGATGCGAAGCACACTCGGAATGACTGACAACAAATTTTACGAAACATAAGTGATGCCGTGACCAAAGTCATTCAGATTTGAATGATCAAATTTTAAAGCACGGCCAATGGACGCCGCGAAGAAAATTTGTTGCATTACAGGATGATAGAAGACGTGATCTACATACAATCTCTAAATATTTCATACTAGTGACCAAAAATACGTGAAAAACCTTTCCAATAATACGATAAACTGGACCAAGGGCAGGATCCTATTTTAATTCAGAATATAAGGAAACTATGGCAGCTGATTAGAGCCAAAATCAACAAGGAATAGCTTGATCAAGTCAGAAATCTCACACATGCACACACACAACACACGACAACTATTCCACTCCAAATCGGAAAACACTTGGTATGGAAATGTTGAAAATTGTTCCCACATGTCGATATGGTCTTGTATATCGGGCACCTACTCTTTTCCAGACGAGAGCAGTCAAAAGTCTCACAATTGCTTACGCCATCGCACAGATGCAATTCTACTAAACATCGAATGTCTCATTCGAGCCTGTACTCAAAGTCACGCGGTTCGAAAATTTCACCAACGGACGAAAGAATAACTCAAGATGCCACGATTGAACAATATAGCTGCAATACGAGAAAGGCCAATCATTGTTCCCGCGAGAGGACGAATACTTACCTCGATGAGTAGACTGATTCACAATCAAGACAGACGTGAGATCGGTCATACTACAATATTCGTTATCATAATGATAGTATGCATACAAAACTTGGTTGGCACCGATGACGGGCAAGTGGTTCAAGAACACTAATGTCTCTAGAATACATTCTGAAAATCATAAAACCACAAAGTAGCGGAGGAAAGGGCGCGCGAATGATATCACGCCCTATCACATACCTCATCTTATGGTCAAACAAATTGCCTCGCTGAAAGTTTTCCAGCTCGCGTGAGCCATTTTGTTCTATGTCATGAAAGAAAAATGAAAACTGAGCGTGAGAGGGCCATTTTCGATGGCCTCCGCCTAGTGTGGAGAAATCCTTCAATATAAGAGTACTCTTCCCTGCGGTGACGACGGGGGCAAGCCCTTTGAAAGAGGGTCGACCCCAGATTACTTAGTGGGGAAACAAAGAGGGAGACCTCTTGGCTTCTGAAGACTATCTTGATCACCTCAATTCAGTGGGTGGATTCCAGAGCGGCTCAGTCCGTGGAAACTACCAAGAGGGAAATAACCCGCAAGAATTCAACGATGCATTTTCCTTCTGAGAAATAAGAGGCCGGGCGAAATCCATCACAAATCTGAGAGAATGATTGTGAAAATTTGCCTATCGAGCTTCGCACTAACTACCAGCGATGCAAGACTAACACAACTGATAAAAGCCAGAAACCACATTAATTCGTCCCCAAAGGGCAAGATCCATTCTCTCGCCTTGCCCTCCGCTGAGATGCGATATAGAAAATCATTGCACAAGATTACACTGTCACGGACAGCCGTCAAGCTGAAAAAAAAGAGAGAGCGAAAAAATAAGCCTGCCCTTCACGTGCTAATTAAGTGATTATTTGCGATAAATAACACAATAATCCTCTGAGAAACGAGAAATTGATCGATCTTACCTCCTACCACCAGTGAGCAAATGTAATAAAGACAAAAGTTCTTTCCACACAAAAGGGTAAGAAGATTCGTAGAGCCCCGATATACAGTTACATGCCAAGTTGACCAGGAGCTAACCGCAAACAGCTACGACGATTCCGATACCATTTTATTGCCTCCTACACGCTTACACAACACTCATCCCAGGAATCGAGAAACCATCTTGGCTACTAATAGAAAAAAAAAACGATCTTGAAATGTTATCAGAAAATCCTCATTTCAATGGAAATATCCAGAAATTCTTCTTCAATTGGAAGAAATATGAACAATTCATCATGCTTGGCGCTTACTACAAACCACACGTACGGGAAGAACGAAGCTCCACCTTGGTCACAAAAGCTGACTCCTTTTTGCCTTCATTGTCTTCGCGAGGGATGATCATAGAACGGTTATGAATATTTGATGCCATATATAGACTACCACGCTTTGTGCTGTCAGATTTCACGCGCACTGAATTATGATATCCACCGAGCATATATCTATATACGTAATGAAAACACTATTCAGCCTCTTTTCTCGGCGAGAATGCATTATGATAATCATGAATCGAACCGTTGTCTCATGGAAATCCTCATCTTATGCAAATGAGAAGATTAACTGATCCTATTCACGATCAAAGAGCCAATAATATCGAAGGATCGAGATGCCTTCAGTAGGAAAGACCCATAGTCGAAGAATGGGAACAAGTGCGTCACCAGCCCATAACTTCCTCAGTTCTACAAATGTTGATCTCTAATTCATCAATGACTCCCCTCAAATAGACTTCTACCGAGATCAAAAATGGACAATACCATAATCTCAACCGAATTCCTACCAGGGTCATGAAATCTTTGAAGAGTGCAATTTTTCGACGTCAAGATCAATAATAGAGCAAAATGTGACTACTTAGTCGATTTTCATTGAATCTGAACGTTAAATAGCTTAAACTGTAGTCGTTTTCACGCACTACAAGCATGTGCTAGAAGAAAGGCGACAAAAGCATCGGGGAATGAGTTATTTCAAAAATCAAGACCTCCAGATCCTGCGCCTGGAAAAGAGCGAATGTGCGATTTTGCACATTTTGAATCTTTATCACAACATAAATTCCAGGAAAATCATCATTCCAAACTTCCAGCATTATGAATTAACTATCTCCTCACTCATAACAATAGTTAAGTATAGGCGTCGGGAACAATAGAAGCTGAAATTTTGAGTACGAAAGATAATATGTAACCATCTTGACACAAATTTCATATGCGGGATCTTTATTTTTTTCTCGGGACTATTCGATGGAAAAATCATTTAGCAGATACCTCTTGACATGAATTTGATGGCATTTGAACTTCAAAAGACTCGAATTCACTAGACATTTTTTTATAAAAGACCAAAAGATTGGGGCGATAAAGAGAGGCTATGATAAATTTTTGGATAGATAATAGATATTATACACCCCCTTCAAGAGACACTCACGGCGCAGAACTCGAGATACAATGTTGACGCGTGAGTATGCACCGCGCAGCAAGTCTCCGTGAGTTATCATGCTCAGAACGGAACGGCTAGGAGCACTCACACATGCGAGTTCGCGGCCAGAGGCTCCTCTATATTCTATAATTGACGCGTACGAAGCGCGCCAGACTCTGGACCGAGCGTCGCTTCAGGGCGGCGGAGCGACCACGGTTAGAGCATATGACGATAGCACAAGTGGCGGAATCACGATATAAGTGACCAGACCACGTGCTTCTATAACACAAAAGACAACACTTTACCGGCTCATTCAATAAGTCGACGATTAGAAATTTTTGATCGCGATCGTATTCTAGTCACCATGGGCATTTTCACGTCACAAAAAAATATCGCTTGGGTGATAGTTGTAATCAGCGAATACATTCATGCGAAGCATGAAACCTTGATTAGGGAAGCAATAATGAACATTAAGAAGCTTTCAATGAAACCCACGGCGAAGGACTTACTCTTCATGCTGCTCAGATCGATTACAATTCGCATGCATGTAATCGATCAATCGGGGATCCTTTATGATTTTCAGCTGCACTTTAGTTAAAACTGCCAGGAGAGCATATTACTGCCACGTAGAATGAATAAGAAGCATCTGAGGGAGCTCCAAGCCTTATAATGAATGATTATATTCATAAAACTGGGAAAAGAACGACTATTTGGCTCTTGCGCGATTCATGCGTGAATCACGAATATCTCAGCTTGGGATCAAATTCTCACACGTTTCTGGTCTCAGAATGACCTCTATCCTATCTATTACAGTAATGGACAGTGAATGAAAGAACTGCTGAAGCTCCTATAATTTTATACTCAGTTCACGAGCAAAATCGTCGATTTAGAGCTCTCGAAAATAGCATGCAGGATTTCGCGGTTACGCGAAAGCGCGAGCGAATTTTATCATGTTTTATACCTCAAAACGTTCACAACAAAAGTGGCTAAGTGGCTGACATAGCGTCCGAATGAATTTACTATGGAAAACCTGAAATCAATGGAATAATCATCTGTGGAAGAATTTATTGGGAGTTTTTCTCATTAAAAGATATTGGGGTATTTTTGATTATGATTCATTCATGAATTGTCTTCATAAGGACTCGAACTCTTGCTTCATTTGGACCACGCATAGCATGTCCATAGAAAGATCAATGGTATACGTTTAGCGCGAAAGTTTGAATCGTTGCGCGAGGCTGATTATTAGTCATTAATTGATTTACATGATTCCCATGCACCAGATATTAGTGATTATTTTCTAACTACAAACCAACTATATACATGGCTCCACTTATACGGTTGGTCGAGCATGAACCAGGAAGAAGCTCTGAAAACTTAACCTTCGAATTTTTCAGAATACCTGGGATTTCGGAGGGTAGCAAACCAAAAGTGCGAGGTTTTGAGATATTCCACAAGGCAAGAAAAAAGATACATGGGCCAGTCCAGTTTAATTTTGAAAAATCGTGCCCAGCCCCCCCGCAGAATTCCTCGCCAATTCTTCTACTGTGAGTAGGTACCAAGAGTAGTACTTTGCCCAAGTTTCAGCTCGAAAAAAATTTCGGGTGTCCGTGGGAATTTCTTGAAGTTCGAGAAAAAGCCTTTTTAGACCCTTTTCCAAAAATTTGCCAAATCGATCGAAAGGATCGTAGTGAGGTCTGCGGGGACGGATTCTCTTTGTCATTACGTCAACTCTTAGGAAAGAATTTGATCCCAGCCCAGAAGTTTGACCCGTGTATCTGAAGCCAAGAACTGTAAAACGCGATTTTTCCGATTTTTGACCTTTCGTAGAATCGCTGCCATTTCGAGTCATCTCAATATTTCCCAACTCGGCTCGGATGATTTTTCTTGTCTTAAAAATACCCACATTTACCAGTTTTGAACGTCTGAATCGATTGAGCGGCGTCTGAATTATGACCAACTGAAGTTATGCATTTTTTGGAAAATGCTCAACTTGAGCAGCTTGCCAAATGTAGGTACCTCCATCAATCGGTCTGGAACTTATGTGAGTTACTCATCAAAGTGTCCCAGATCGGTAAAAAGAATCCCAAGCTGTATATTGGCCCTCTGTCGAAGCTATGCATTTCTGAAATACCTCATTATTGCTGTTTTTCAGGCGTTTTTTCAAGCAAATCCCCACTTGATAATCAGCTCCAACTGCGCATGTGCACATATCTACGACGCTCAAAGTATTCTTATCTAATAGCTAGTACAATTATCTTCAAAATGTGCTCACTCAGATGTCGTTTGATTGAGTAGAACCAGAGATACGGCTATTTCAAAGTTAAAAAACATCCAAGGTACCAAATCCGTGAGCCCCGGGATTGCCTCGACGGCCCTTCCAAACTTTGAACGCGTATATCTCCGGTGCTACCCAATCAATTCGCTTCCCTGAAAGAGCATTTTGAAGATCATTGCACCAGCTATCAAGTGGAACCAGTTTGAATACCAAAAACTCACGCGCATGCGCAAGATGTTCACGTTTTACAGATGAAATGACAGTTGTCATTAGTCATGATTTGTTATAAACGAGTTTTTCTGCGCATACGCGTAAGTTTTGAGTATTCGAACTGGTATCAATTGACAGCTGGTGCGATTATCTTCGAAATACTTTGTTGGGGATGTGAATTGATTGAGTAAAACCGGAGATATACGCGTCCAAAGTTTGGAAGGGTCGTCGAAGCAATCCCGGGGCTCACGGATTTGGTACCTTGGATGTTTTTTAATTTCGAAATGGCCGTATCTCCGGCTCTACTCAATCAATCGACATGTAAGTGGGCACATTTTGAAGGTAATCGTACGAGCTATGAGATGAAATTACTTTGAGCGTCGTAGATATGTGCGCATGCGCAGTTGGAGCTGATTATCAAGTGGGGATATGCTTGAAAAAACGCCTTGAGAACAGCAAAAATGGGGTATTTCAGAAATTCATAGCTCTGACGGAGGGCCAATATACAGCTTGAAATTCTCTCTATCAATTCGGGTCACTTTGATGAGTAACTCACATAAGTTTCAGACCGATTGATGGAGGTACCTACATTTGGTGAGCTGGTCAAGTTGAGCGTTTTTCAAAAAATGCATAACTTCAGTTGGTCGTAACTCAGACGCCGCTCAACCGATTTAGACGTTCAAGAACGGAAAATGTAGGTATCCCTAAGACAAAAAAAATTAGCTAAGCTGGGTTGGAAAATGTTGAGATGACTCAAAATGGCAGCGATTCTACAAAAGGTCAAAAATCGGAAAAATCGCGTTTCACAGTTCTTGGTTTCAGATGCGCGGGTCAAACTTTTGGGCTGGGGTCAAATTTTTCCTAAAAGTTGACGTGATGACAAAGAGGATCCGTTCCCGTAGATCTCACTACGATCCTCTGGATCGATTTGGCGAATTTTTCAAAAAGGGTCTAAAAAGACTTTTTCTCGAACTTCAAAAAATTCCCACGGGCCCCCAAAATTTTTTTTCGAGTTGAAACTCGGGCAAAGTCCTCCTCCTGGTACCTACTCCCAGTAGGAAAATTGGCGATGAATTTCGCGGTGGGGCTGCGCACGACTTTTAAAAAATATACTGGACTGACCCATGTATATTACCCAGATTTTCACTGGCGAACCGTCAATTTCAAGAATAAATTCTCCCAGTATGAGCACATCTCCTCATTGTCGAGGGTCTAGATTGATGAATTAACAGGGTTTTCACTCAACATTTCTAGAGCGGCTATATTTGAGATTTGGAACTTTGAAATATTTGAAGGAAAAAAAACGGAAAAAGCAACTTTTATCGTTTGAAATCGCTATTGGTAAGCCAATTCTGATAATATCATCCTTGTAAACCATCTTCATCGTAGAATATTTACCCATTTGCTCATAGCAATAGCTATTTTAGACATTGGAAGCGATAGGAATCTATAATTCTTGATAAAGAAGATAAAAAGCATGAATTGCCAGCAAAATCTAACCACACGCGTGCACTCTATCTTCTGAGGCCCAAATCAAAAATCTAGTACAAAAATCATCATACATGTTGTTCTTGATATGAACTCGGTAACCATCGAGACCAAAAAAGTTCAAATCAAAAAGAAAAAATTTCTCGGAATTACCAAGGATGCATCATTTTGAGCCATTCCATACGACAAAATTATGAAATTTCTGAATCTGAAACACAATAGCCGAACTTAAATCAGCAAATAACTAGTATCAAGGTGATGATATGAATCCCTTTTGATAGTTCAATGACGACTGGCGTTATATAATAGTAGTTATTCTCCTTGGAATCTGTCTTAATCGAATCAATAGCGATCTATACTCGGAGGAATTTTAGAATCTCGGGAAAACCGAAAATATACAAAAAAGAGCACATTTTGAGTATCGAAAATGGTTTCACATGAGACCGTTGTATCTCGGCAAATTTTGGTCCAATCTAGATGTTTCAGAGTTGAAACTGAAGCCTCCTCCAAGAACTTTTCAAATGGGGAATATTCGAGTTAGCATTTCTTCTGAGCCCCAAAAGCTAGACGCTACACTTCAGTCCCATCAATTCGCATCTCACAGATGAGGCGCCCATACATCCGACATAATAGCGGATACCTCGCCGAGTGTACGAGCGCTGAGTGATTCACCGTCACCCAGCAGCTCCGCTGGGCCACGCATATATAACGAACGCGAGCGAAGATCTCGACTCGCGCTCGATTCTCGGGGTGCAGAGCACAGATCGCCCGCGTCGAGCAGAGCGCTCCTCACTCCTACTGTACACTAAGGTTTTATCGCGCTCGACTCCCAGGCTGCGCGCATGAGTCTCCGCTTGTTAGAAAATAATACATGTCCAGTGTGCGGCTTTAGGCCGCACGGCTATATATATGTATGGATGTATACGCGCATCGAATGCGCCTATACACAAGCCGGAATGACTACGAGAAGAAAACGATGAGAGAGGAGGAAGAAACTCAAAATCGCGAGACCAAAGCGTATCAAAACTTTGGTTTGGGTTGCCTCGGTTTTCTAAGTCGCGTGCCATCATCATAAGAGGGGGCAAAGTAGGCGGTGCCGCAAGCCCGCTGTTACAGAAATCACTAGGGTACACTGAAGCTAGTAACACGTGAGGAGTATTCGAGAAGTGCGACAAAGATGAGAAATAGACTCACCAATGAAGTTACCATGCATGTATATGAGAGGAAGATGAGAGCAAGAGCGGGATATGCCCGTCGCTGGGCGCGCACAAAATGCTTAAATTCACTGAAATGTTGGACTAACAGATGCGAATAAGTTTCCCTCTAGTTCACTGTGAATGCATTTTTGTGCAGTGCAGAGTGAATTCTTTGAAGCAAAACATAATATTGGAGCAACAAGCTTGCTGTTTTTAGTTCTCAAAATTATTCATTCATTCCAATTTTCCGGAAATTTTTATAATCTATAATTTTATTCAATTGTGATTTGAATTTGAGAGAAATGAAGGAAGTGCAAAGCAAAGTTCTCAACAAATCCGTGAAATACGTAATGAGTCGAGCATCACTCTCAACTGTTATAATAATGTCTCAAGCGTTCAAAGGATGAGGTATGAATATTTTAAACATTGCTGTCATGTCAATCATGCACCTATGAGTGATGAACTATTCAGCGCTGTTCCAAACTTGCAATAGCTATAAAAAAAAATAATATTGTCTTGACTGGATTTTCAACTAAGCAACTCACCATCTCAAGCAGGTAGCTTTCGAAATGACTCAAGATGGATCATGCATCCGTCACCCCACACCATAGGGTGTCATGTGTGGATGTCAAAATGGGATTTGTCAGATTATGACATTTGCTTTCTGCATGCAAAAAAAATATTATATTCTCAGTCAGTCAACTAGATATTAACGATTCCAGCCTATTTTGGCTCCTATTCATTCACAGACTAATCTAAATCTTTGCATCGCCAGAGTCCAAGTTCCTGTTAACACTTTGACTTTTTGTCAGTGACTGAATGAGATCAAAATCATGCCAAAAGTTGGATCTTAATATGCTTCTGCCTAATATGAACTTCCAAAACAGTTTTGACCAAAACATTAACTTTCGCCTGAATCTGAGTAACCATTGCACCCTTCCACAATCATATAAAATTGATGGAAACTGATCCATTGAGGTCTCGTTCGAACATATTTAGGTTCAAAAAGTGCAGAGAGGAAGTTTTTTCGACAGAAATACTACCAAGATGCGGAAACAGAAGTTGACAGAATCAAGATTTTTATACATATACAAGTGACTTTAGGTGACCTGGGTATATGACATGAATCATTGCTTATCCATTGGATAAACTTCCTAAAAGCTCAAAGGAATAAGAATATACTCATATAGAACCCTTTATGGCAAATAGTGTACACAAAATAGTAAAAAAAAAACTCAGAAATTTCATGGTACGAAATGACTGAAAAATCAGCAAATTCTTCATTTCAATTTTTTGGAAAATATAACAACTGGATTATTCTTACAGAATGTACAACAGTATAGTGAAAGGAGTATAAAAGGAGACATCTTTTTGGTTTCTGATACTATATTCAAAAAAACCTGTCTTTCCTGACTTGCAGGTCACAAACTGATTCTGGACCATTTTGAATGACTCGCAACCCCCTGATGGCCTAAAATCTCATATTTCCAGAAGTATTCATCCAATCAAAATCCTATGAGAGACCAAAATTGAAGATTTTGAGAAAAAAATAACTTTTGATCTCTTGACTTTTCCTTGTAAATTGAGCCATTTCGAAATTACATGCAAAATTAGAATCAAAAATTCCAATCTCTCTCGGTTTTTTCAGAAATAATTTGACAAGAACAGGACATACGAAAATTTTACAATGATACTTTTAATAGTGCTTAAAAAGGCCTACGGAATGAGCTACTAATTGATATTTTGCGAGCAAAATTGAGAATGTTATAAACTTTTCAAAAATTTTTTTCAAAATTTCTATAACTTGGTGATAACATAAGACACGAACATTCTACGAGGATACTCTTGATAGTGCTTGAAAAGACTCACAGAATGAGCTTCTGATCACTACATTGCGAGCGAAATTGAAGGTGTTAGGAGATTTTGAAAATTTTTTTTTCCTCAAAAATTCTCGTACACAGGAGAAAGAAAGAAATTGAAATAATGATTTCATCAAGGGACACACGTTCTGGTTGAATAATTTCAGCTGTAAGAGCGAGACCGCATGATCACTCCAAGGCTTCAAACGAGCGAAGATAATCAAAAAGACCATCGAAAGTTTTTAAATGTAGATCAGACAAAATCTGTAAAATTAATAGCTTCGCGCAGAAATACAGTTAAATCTGAAATAACTGTGTTCCGCGATATTGATCTGGATCTCTTGCCATTGCTCATGAGGGGAATAGAACAAAATTCTGGTTATCCTACCGTCAGGACAGAAATCACCACGAGACTACCAATAGGAAAAAATGCTCCTGTCAAAGCACTCGAAAGAGGGGATGACTTCTGAGACATAATGAATAAAGCACGAACCATGAGCCGAGTCAAGACTATGACAAAAAAGTTTGATAGTTCACAGACTTATTTCGCATTCTCCGGATTACTATATATGATTTCCTTTGGTGTCATAGTCGCAGTAGCCAAAGTCGGTTGCCTGCGGGGGAGGGGGGGGGGGAGGGGTTCCCCCTACTCATCTGTAAGAAGACTTCTTCAGATCCTAGGAAACACCAGAAACGGAAACTGTCTATGACGTCGCTATATCCAGAAATCATCTCAGTGAAGGTGATTTTCCACGCAAGCGAACCAAATGAAGAAACAAGCTTCAAAAACGGAAACCAGTCAACCTCGATAGAAATGCTCGAAATATATCAGCTACCAGCAATCCAAGACGGAATCCCCATTTCCAGAGAAATCTTGATATAACGAACCTGGAGACGGCCTGGTACTGAGGAAGAAGGAGGAATTGAGTCCCGAGTACGAATCCAGAAACAAATCATCATCGAAATGGAGAGAGGAAGAATATTCATACGAATAATGATTCATTTATATCAACCGAATACTATCATAATTACAGAGAGAGACTTGAATGATTATAATACTTACCGATCCAACTTCGAATATGAACCTTATATTATATAGAATCAATGTATAGGATACATTATTATCAAGATAAGGGTCACATAGCTCCCCTGAACATGATTTTTCATATAGAATCAAACCATGAAATATGATGAATACCGCTCGACCACGCTAACCAATCTAACCACGCTACCTGGTTTGACCTTTACGAAAAATTATCTCAAAATGATCTAACACTTCTATAATCGCGATAAATTATGATTTCCTCATCGATCCAGATGGAAACTGTGCACCAAATGGTACAAAATCAAGAGATATGATCATAGTGGTAACTTGACACGGAAATTTCGATTTTCTTGATTCTGTAAACTTTGTTCCGGAAAACGAATAACACGGCAATGGACGTGTAACGAGGGCGACTAATATATTTATACTAGGAAGGGCGTATCTAGCGCATGCAGCTGATGCATACGCGCCTGCAAGCTCACATAGTTGCAAGCTCCCACCAAGCACTATGAGGGGCGTATTATTATCTGGGCCAATAGAAACATATAGATACAGAGTGCCTGCGGCACTTCGCTCTCTTGGAGCCCAGTCGCTCTCTTACAGCCTGGTTGTGTTCTTGGAGACTAGTTGCTCTCTTGAAGCTTGAATCCACTCCTAGAGCACAGAACTCGACTCAGTCACTCTCTGTCTCTGTATTACTTATCAACGAATAAAGCACAGTCTATCGAGTATCCTGAGTATTCAGCAATTAATCCCCCGAACCCAACGGGTTGAGCCCCAGCGCTCAACCTAGACAGGAAAAGAACCACCCACGTAACACTCTTGAATGAAAATGTAAAGCATGTTCTAGATGAATTAGCGCCTGGAAAAACAGTTAGACCCCGTGAAGACGATGCTCCTTAGATTAGTCCCGAGCTGAAAATGCTCATAAATAAGCGCAATACGGCATGTAGGCGCTGGGAGCAAAACCAACGCAATCAGCGCAAGTATCCTGAGCTCCAAAATGAGTACTTTTGACTCAGCGGAGAGGTTGACGTGCGCGGAAAGCAGGAGCGTCATTCTTTCCTTCGAAATCATCTCTCAGACGCTCTAGACTAAAATACGAACATATGGAAGAAAATGCGCAACCTCGGCCTCTTGCCCAAGAGCAAAGAGGGGGAACTTCACGGTTTCACACCGGATGAGCTGAACACCTATTTCGCGGGGGTCTCCGTTTCGCCTAACGGAAATATTGAAGAAGCAATGGACGGAATAAATTTGGCCTCGGAGAAGGGCTTCACGTTCAAGCCCACGAATTTCGATGGAGTTGTCCTTGCTATCAAACACTTTTCCCCACAGGCCCATGAGACGTACGGGGTCCCTCAGAGCGTGATTGCGAAGGCTCATCCGCCCTGAGTGATCTTACTGTAAATATTTTCAACTCCTCTTTCACTCACGATATTCTTCCGGGGGTTCGGAAGCAGGCACAGCCAATCGCACTGAAAAGAACTGCAGCTCCGTCAGCGGTTCCGGACTTTTGTCCTATTGCGCTGCTGTGCTTTCTCTCCAAGGTTCAGGAAGAAATTGCTCTTGACCAAATCACGGAGCATTTCAAAATTACCAATCTACTAGATCACTTCCAGACTGCGTCCAAGCAGCATCACAGTACCCGGACAGCTCTATTGAACTTGACCGATGACATCAGAGTAGGTATCGATAGGAAGAAGATCACCCTATTACTACTGTTCGACTTTAGCAAGGCATTTGACACAATTCCACCTTCGAAGCTGTTGAGTAAGCTTCGAGACCTTGGCTTCTTAAGATCGGCACTCCTGTGTATGAAATCATATTGACAAGGTCGCACCTAAATGGTCACATCAAAACATGGTGATTCCGATTGGCTCACAACCAATCTGGGTGTTTCACAGGGTTCCGTTCTCGGGCCACTACTCTCCAGCTCGTATGTTAATGACTCGCCTGAGCTACTAGACGGAAAGACAGTAGATCATCTTCTTCACGCAGATGACCTTCAAATCTATTCACAAGTAGAGGAGAAGAACATCAAGGAAAGCACTGCTCGGCAAGGAGGAATAGGGCGATTTGTTGCTGGGTGAGCCGGAGGCTCCGGCCTGCGTCTCAACGCTGGCAAGACCGAAGCAATCTTTCTCAGGTCTGAAAGAGACGTAAGAGACCTGCAAAGGATGGACTTGCCAGGAGTTGAGATACAGTATGGGGGATTCGCCCCTTTCAGTGACACGGTTGTGAGCCTCGGTGTGACATTGAACAGGAGATTGACGTGGAAACCACGTATTAATCAAGTTACAAAGAGAGTCAATGAGACCCTGTATAGCTTGTGGTTCACTAGGGCCTGTACCACCGAGACTCTCCGAATTCGACTTGTCGAGACTTTAGTCCAACCCCACCTGGACTCCTGCCCGGTCGTGTACCTTGACGCCACTGACGAACTGATGACGCGGGTACCGTGACTGAGCAATTCATGTGTGAGATGAATTTTTGGTGTTAGGAGAGAAGAGCGCATCGCTCCGTTCTGGGAGCGCTTGGGGTGGTTACGTACTGATTCGCGGAGAATGTACTCTGCAGCTCTTCCAATGTATGAGATAATGCACTTGAAAGAGCCTGGTTATTGAGCTGCAATGTTCACCAGGCATCACTCCGAGCGCCCCCAGCGGGGTGATGCAGAAGATCAAGAACTCAAAATTCCAAGGATGCGACTTGACTATGGACGAAGATCTTTCCATGGTCAATGCGCTCGTCTTTGCAATCTTCTCCCTCTAGGCTTCTGTCAGTTACAGGTGTTCTCTTAATCTAAGGGGGCAGTGAGAGATTTTTTGTTGACGCTCCCCTCACAAAAGATTGATGTGGACGCCGGGCATTTCCTCAATCTTTGAGGGCTTGATTCTTCAAGAGCTTGATATTGTCCAACTGTAGAATTATTGTCATTTTTCTTGAGCCCTAATATATTTTGATGTAGAACAGGATATTGTAGGATACTTGAAATGATCTCAGAGGACAAATGGGGGAAGGTATGAAATCACACGCTGAGATGTTCTGATAGCCCCTCTATTTTTCTTGCGACGTGTCGTCGACGCAATTCGTCGACCTCATCAGGCTGTAAATTGATAAACAATTTGGTCGAGGCATGATCACATTGCACATAAGATGAGAATCACTTAATCACATTAGGTATAATGCTTCTAACACTAACCAAAAACATTTTCTGAAGGGACAGAACTACATTTTTTCGAAAAATTAAACGTGAATTAAAAGGTTCAGGTTACGTCAGGTGAATATTGATGACTGTACACTCTGGGAGACGCAGGCGAAGGCTCACATGTTCTCATGATGTTAGTACGAATACATTATGGAAAGGGACATGGGCAAGGAGCAAGAGAGAGATTGATTTTGATTTTGATTGGATAGTTTATCGAGAGCGGGGGGAATTATCCCCATTTGCTCATAGAGCAAGTTTACATATGAAGAGCAATGATTGATAATAATTTCCATAGTAGATTTCGATGTAAGTTCTATATTCACAGTGAATGGCAGAAGAGGTACTTTTAGTGTATTTCAATGGATCAAAAAATCCAGGAGTGAGGCGTCGGTGCGTAAATTTTGCGCAAGAGCCTGTTTCATCTCACGAAAGCTGGTATATGGGAAGAAGTTGATCAGTGAGAGGGGGAGGGATGAGAGGGAGCTGCTCTCTGCTGGAACGGGTCAACCATTCTGCTCTGTCTTCTGCGACTAGTGCATTGCGCAGCTTGGTTTTCATGACTTCTAATGAAGTGTCGTCAATTTCTATATCTGGGATTTTATTCAAAAAACG
>JAPYYZ010001296.1:0-18186 GCA_030522705.1 Eretmocerus eremicus
GGTGTATCAATCACAAAGAATATAACCAGGATAGCATGTTACATCAACCAGATATCTTAGATAAATCTCTCACCGAATGCGATATTTCCTTATATATATTGAAGTGTGTCAATGAGTGGATTGAAAAGGATTGTCAAGTTCGAATTGCAAACAAATTCTACTAGCAAGAATGGCACCATAGGTGTGCAGGGCACAGATTTAAACCAAACTCTGGGAATTTTGTCTGATGAGATATGGGGAGACCCTCGAGAATTCAGTTCAAGGGACCTTCTGTTCTGAGACACAGCTATAGAGATTAAGGTGACTTACGCGGTAAGAGAGAGACATATAGCTGAATGTAAGAGAGACAGACGCCAAAGAGTGTTTTAAAAATTGAATATCTCTTGAGTGAAACCACCAATCTTGATTAAACTTGACATGAAAGCTGTCAAGACCATGAACTTCAGGAATAATTGATGTTTCACATTTTTGCTCAGTTTATTCATTGGTGCGATTATTGTGGAATGAAATATCTCCAAAACCAGGTTCATGATCTTCGCGCAATTTGATAGGTGTTTTCCTCTCATAATGACCTATCAGTTTGAACTTTTTCAGATTTTTCTATTGCTCTGTTCTTGTGATGTCTAAGGCGAAGACTGAAACCCCTATCTTTTCCGTGTAAATCGTCAAAACTTGGAGGATTAATATCTCGGAATCGAGGTTCAAGACCCTTCTGAAATTTCAATATGTTTTTCAAACCAATAAAATCTTCCAGTGTGCAAAATTTCAGCGATTTCTGTTGTCAGGAAAAACACCGCCTAAACCATTTTAACATTACCAATATAATCATGTTGATCAAATTCGATGCATATGGATATGCTGCTAGCATTAATCCCATCGATAGCCATAGCTGTATCTGAGGAGGAAAGGCCGATTAACTAACCCTTCGCCCTTTTTTTCGTTCCTCATCGGAATAAGGAGGTTCCTAGAGTTTGGTCCGAACCAGTGATCCGCCCATGTGTTATTCTCTTTGTGAGTATATTCGGTGCTGCAATTTAATCTTACCTGTTGCGTATGGCTGATTGATGAAAGAGGAACCGCAGGTGCACTAATTGGTCGTCTCTGTAGTCAAAAAATGTTTATTAGCCGTAAGGAAAAAAGTTAGAATGACATGTTAATCCGAATCGAGCTATCTCATAATTTGGTTATCAATCATGAAACTCATCATATGCTGAGAAAAAACAGACCGATGTTGATTTGCGTGTATCAGAATTAGCAGATCCGAACATCGGACTTGACAACTTGCATTACAGCATAGACCACTAAAGAAATATCTATAGGAGTGTTTGATGTGTCATATTACCTTATGAGAATTGTCAAGCTCGGCATAAGCGAATAAAGCATTCGGTAGAGCTGACGCAGGTACCTAAAAATGACAATTACTTTTATCCATGCGATGTAACGGGAAAGAAATCATGGCTCCTTTGTCTTTTCACGTGTATCCGATTTCTGTATTCGCTCAATGGTCTATCGGCATCTCGCATCTCATTGATTTGAACCACGTTTTATTGGAATAATTAAGGCATCTTTCTGAGATTTCACCTCTCTTTTTCATCCAAATCCCTCTTCTGAAGTCTCTGTACTTGCTCGGACTTATTCTCATGGGTCGGTAGAAATTTTTGATGGGATAAGAGCGGCGCGAGGAGGTCAGCAACATTTGCCATGGCTAGTATTGCAGTCTTCATGTGACTCGTGGAGGTTCTATCAAGTTTTCCAAAAGACGGAGGATGCAAAAAGTTGGAATGGGAATACATACTATTAGTTCAATCTATAGCGAACGATATGGCGAGGTTTCAGGTTGAAAGCTGCAATTTCAACATTTCTCTTGAAGGCAATATTATGTTATCTTTCAGCGGAAGTAGTATCATGCGACTTTTTGAAGAGATGGGATTCCTCGATGAAAAACTTAAACAAGAGAGTGAAGATTGGGGTCTGTTGATCTGTCTTCGCAATCTGTTCTTTACGGATTATGTCACCGAATAATCCGATGAAATGAGCATGTGGGTAAAGTGAATTGCCCATGTATTACTTGTAGGGCTCACAAGGGACCGCGCGTGTCGACCGACCGAAAGTTTGGTACCCAAGAGCGGTAGATGTGTGTATGTTCAACCAATCACAATAAATCGAGGAATCACGAGTTTTTCCATGACTCATTAATCATTCGATTCCAGAGCTTGCGTTTCAATATACTGCACGCTCTTGGTACGAGGGCTTTACAATCGACCCCTTGTGCGAAAATCGCCCATTCGCGCAGCAGTACGTAATATACTATTGAATTTTCTTTATTTATCATTTTTTTTCCTTTATTGGATTCTTTCAACAACGTCGAGGCAAACGAAGATATTTGGATGTAGAGAACCAATACACCCATTGAATCGCGATTGGAAATTGCGATCGCGTGCACCTGTGTGCAAATGCTAACGTGCGTTTTTCATCGGAAAAGATGAATTATTTATCCCGTTCGATAGCTGAATGGAGAGCGCGTCAAGTCCTTCGCGATTTTTTTATGTAGTTAGGTACTTTATCAATCTGCACGTCAGTACAGAGTCGCCCTGTTATGCACATCATACCGAGAGTTCCCTCAAATAGGCGAAAAGCTTGGGGCTTTCTCTGATTTGAGCATATTCTCTCAGTTGAAATTTTCTGGGGGCCACAAAATTTGACCGCGTGCGCAGTCAATAATCGACCGAGATGGTCTAAGGTCTACGACTGTTGTTCACGCTCATGGCAAACACGTTGGGCAATGAAAGGAAGCTCACAAGAATCATATTCAGAGCGCATCCGGGAGCAGTTTCAACCATCATAATGACGGAATTTTCCTTTCTTGAGGAGCACTGTTTCATAGCATCTTCGGAGCCGTCGTTAAATACACGCAATATACTTATTCGACGCGGAAAAGCCTGAATTCTCAAATTTTGAAATCTGAGCTCTGTTACGAGAACGACTGAATATTTCATGCATTGAAATAGGTTTGCCTGGGATTCTCATCTATTGTACTCATTTAGTTTTATTCGGTAGAAAATTTTCTGACTCATCCTGTGTATCGTCGGGCTCGTTCTTTGACTATTATTAAAAGCTGAATTGAAATTTTTAAAGTCAACGCTGACAATTTTTATAATAATATAGACGCAATAATTTATCATTTCTGTCCACGGCGTACCTGACATCAGAGCAAAATTTCGCTTTTGAGTTTTGGCATCATAAAATAGTGGAGCATTGTTATTTCAAGACAATATTATGGTAAAAAGAGCTGTTGTAATCAATTTGAGTCAGAAGATCACCGCAATCGTAGAGGGTCGCCGGAGCGACTTTGGCCACCCTGTTTTTCGGAAATTTTGGAGGAGAATGTCGGAGAATTGAATTTTGACTCGACAACTTTGTAGCATGTGTCATAATGCAACTTTTGAGAGTACATAAGTCATGGTTTGGCTCATAAATTGCGATGAAAATGCGATCAGAAGTGTCAAAGTGGCGAAAGTCGCCCCTGCTTACGGTACGTCAATGACTATTGCGGTGAGTGTGAGATCTCCTTAGATTGATATAAAGTGAGCAACTCTGTGGACAGCAGTTGCGCTTTCCGTTTGCATTTTTAAGTTGTGAATGACAGTGCAACCGAATAAGGCTCATACAAAGACACTTGTGGTGAACATAGATGCAGGATCAACCATCTGAGCTCTGACCATTACCAATGTTGCCCAATTTTTATTATTGGCCGAGCTGGAATGTGGCAGATTAAAAATTTTTCTCACCTGTGCTGTAGCGGCAACGGGATCATAATTGGTCGTTGAAATATGGGCATCAAGTTCAGTCTGTGAGAGAAATTTGAGAACAGTTTAAGTTCACAGACGTTTATGGGAAGGTTTACATCATGCGGTACACAATGTTGTTCAAATGATCTAGTTAGAAGTGTCTACCATAAGCTAATTTTTTTGGGTTTACTTACTCTCGACAAATAAATAACTTAACAAAAAGAATCGAAATCCCCCACGGGACAGTTTTTTTAAAGTAGAAAACACGAGTTTTCATATATAATTGTATATCTCAGCGTTTTTTTTTTCTTTTTAAATTTTTGATAATATAATTACGATAATTTAATAGACTGTAAACAAGCAATAAATAAGCGATAAACTCCCTGAAATACTGAGTGCAGTCATTTTGTTGGTAATCCAATAGACAATCCCGGAACGAAATGAACAGGATCAGGAGAAAGGATCGCTCCATAAAACGGCTCGGATCAAGGAAATTTGATGAATTTTCTTAGATATGGAAGATTCGTCGCATAGTTGTTCCTCGAGCTCATCGCGATCAACTAGATGAGCCTCAACACGTTTTTCCTTCAATAAAACCAACTACTGTACTGATAATGAAGTGAAATTTGTCTATGTTAAGCACCCCCGGCTGCGGACAAAACCGCTCAACCTAGGCAGGTGCTCAACATACAAAAAAATCACATTCACCTCGAACAAAACCTTTCCTCGAGATTACATCGATGGCACTGGTTGTCACTCCATTACGTGCAGAGATTTGCATGAATATCCAGATAAGAAGATTGATTATCTTTTCAGTTTTTTCCGGGGTAGCCTATTAAATTACCCCCGAAACCTTACTCAGGGCATTGAATTGGAGCTTGTTTAAGAATCTGATGCGATTTTAAACGAAAATCCATACGCTGGGACGTAGGATTATTAATAATAAATCGTGTTTTGGACTTGAAGAAAATGGCCCCGTAGGGGATTTTGATTCTTCTTCATCACATCTTTATTTTTCGAGAGGAAACGAACCCAAAAAATTGCAGACAGGTGGTAGACACTTCGACTTAGATCATTTAAACAACAGCGTGTGGAGTGAAGGACGTCTTACCTGTTGCTGAGCTGCAACTGGATCTGGCTGTGTGGGAACCTGCGTTTTGAAAGAACTTGAGTATGCCTCGGTAAATTCTCATGTGATAAGATTCGACCAGTTTATTCAGATATTCGGATACGAAGTAGTGACTCTATTTATCTTTTATTAACTAACTTAGTAGGAAAGAATCAATAGAATCACTATTCCTTCCTCAAAACGAGCAATATGGAGATAAAATCATCCATCATAATATTATCTTGCAGAAATGGAATGAATCTATGATGGTGATTTTCGGTACAAAAAAATTTGATGGATGATAATTGAAATTTCCTTCAATGACATTTCTAGCACGCTCTTTCATATTATATGGGCTGATCTCAGAATTCGGGCGATTTTATGATTGTCAAGAGTTCACTCATTCTCAACACTTCCGGATTCTTTTGGGGCTCATGCTTCGCTTCAGACGAATAAAAACGAAGGAATTGTGCGGAGAAATTTGATTTTCCGCTTGTCACGTTCGTTTTAAGATGCACGCCTTAGCTTACATCTTCAGGGGCGATTGATCAATCACTCTGAAAATTTGATGAGTGATCAATCATACATCGAAGTGATTGAAGCTACTTGCTTGAGCCTTGAGACTGTTGAGAAATCAGAGCAAAACGAACTCGATTGAGCCTCACAGCATTTCTTATATCTTTCAAAATTAGCTGTTGTTTTCAATGTAGTATCCGGGGCGGCGATAAGATCGTAATTTTGAACATAACATCTTATTCTCCAAGCAAAAACCTACGAATTCAGTCAATTGTCATTGATGCGCTCGATTCTCCGTGAGTGTAAAAGAGCAAACAAGAAAAAATCTGCTTGCGTATTTTGGTAAAGAAAAAGGCTATTCTGCGTGGCACAGGTATCTTATGGTCGGATATCACTTGCGACAACCTATAATCTGTGATTCATAACCGAATTTATGTATCTGAGCGTCGCCGCTGTCACGGTACACCAGCGCTAGTTTATATGAGCTTATCCCGCAAGCTGGTCAATTTTCTTATTACTCCCAAAATGGAGGCACGCAGTTTCAGAGCACATATTTGAATCTGAATAAGCTCAAGGAATGTGACAATGGCCGCATTGCTCATTTTTAGACTTCGCTGCGACATTGGCGACCAAAATCAGATTGAAATTTGAAAAATTAGAATCGCGGCCATTTTCACAATCTTTCAGCAAATTTACGGTCAAATACGTGCTGAAGAATAATATCCTTCAATATTGAAAAAAAAAAATTTTTTTCGAAAAAATCGCTCGATTTCTGAGATCAGCCCATATATCTTACCTCAACAGCGGTATTGACGACAGGAGCAGAAGATATTATAACAGGAACCTGAGAATAAGATGGTCAGTTTGAGTTCAATTTACGTATTCATAGACACGCATAAAAATGATAGCTCCATTGTTATTCTACAACGAGCTGATATCGTTTCGGATTGTAAATGTCAGTTATTAAATGTATAATACATTGGGCGGAACTTATGGTGCCATTCAGAACTTATTTAGGTTGAAATTTATCTTAGCTTTTCTCAAGGGAATCGAAGTCCTACGCTAACTCGGCTCAATTCAAACTAGTCTCATCATCTCACTACATATCACGAATAACTCTCTTGTTTGCGTTGGAATTCTTGTGTGAAGGTTGTATGGTCTCTTGAAACCGAATTGAAGTTTTTGATCAGTTCTTCAGAAATTCTCAATCATAGGTATAGGTGCATCATCCCTACTACAACAATCTATATCAACATTTTAATAATGCTAAGAACTTAGTGCCCCAGAAGAGCCAATCACTTTCCATACACATTCGTGTACAATGTACATTGCACTTTATACATAGCGTAAAATTAGATCTGATCAGAGTACTTCCTCTTTGGAAATTATCCCTAATAAGATCGACGAGATTTCCCAAGATTGCATAAATAGTTTGTAGTACTAACAGACTGTTAAGACACCGCCAGTTTCATAAAACTGAAAGTCTGGTCTTGAGGCAAATGCGAAAGGCAAAGCTACTATGGGAACTTTTCTGGTAAGTTTTGAAATATCCAAGAATATCTGTAAATATTGTCTTCGAAGCCTTCCGTTTTACATTGACAGTAAAGAGCACGCTTTTATGCTGATTCTGCTCTCTAAGTTTTTGATTGAATACACATCGCGAGCCATCGAGAGCCTTTTTTATCTTTTGGAATATCTTACCTGTATACCCGCCCTGACTGGTTTATGAGGTAGAGGTACTCCACCGGAGATCTAAAGAGATGATAACAATTAAACATTTAAACGAAAATAACAGTTTGAATAATATCATCAATACCTCTTCCGGACCTGCGTAGGAAGCGTCTATGGTTGGTTTTTCGATCTGCAATTGAAGGATGGTTAATGTATCAACTGAGAAATATATATATGCCAAAAAAACGGTAGATGCTTGTGCAACCAATTGTGGCGAAGAAATCTGATGTCGATAACGAATTTAGCGGCTCTATTGCTACAAGCTATGATCCATTTCATTCCAGACACGTAAATGAATTCAATCAGAATTCATAACGCAGTGTGATGGTGGAATGCATGGCGGAATGAGGAATAGAAACAATAAACAGTGCATCATCGATTGAAGTAGAGACTCGTTTGGTGTGAATGAATGACTAACCAACCACGGAGGATCAATCCACATAGTCCATTGATGTGTATTCAAATCGTGTAAAGGACCTCCGATCATAGTATCATCGAAACACTTAAAACAGTAGTTAGTGACCGATTGTTTACTAATCAACTTAGCTACCAATAGCTCTCAAAAGTCTAAGCCTGATTGGCCAGAACTGGAGAGAAAAAGAGAGAGAGAGAGAGAGAGAGAGAGAGGGGGGGGGGGGGGGGGAGGAGGCGCACGGCCGCTCAAACTAAGATTATCAATATTGTGAGACGGCTCTGAACTAAACTTCGGTAGAATCACGCATCTTGAACTTGGCAAATCCGCTTATGACAACTTGGAACCCATGGAAATGATAATTCCACGTCTTCAAAACTGTAAAGCTATTGAAAACTATTTCGAAGCCGCTCGCGCTGGATGCACATGGCGTGAGCTTCGGTAGAATTTTTAGTAATTCGAATGTTTCCAGAACCTTACCGTATAAACCTACGAAATCTTCAATGAGAAAATTTATACGAATTCTTAACAACCCCATATCAACTTTTTCGACAATGCTTCCATCACGTTGCTTTCTCGTTGATTCGAGAGATCAACAATTTTGCAAGTAATGCAAGTTGCGCCCTTCAGAAAAGTACTTAACCCCCTGACTGATAATGTCTAGTACAGTGCACAAGCGCGTTTTTCAATATTTCGTAATAACTTTTGTTGTACGTTCCATAAAAATCTGAGAAAATTCTGAAAATTTTCTAGCTTTGAGAGAAACATGTTCCTACGAAAATGAATCCCAAATGATGTTTTGTTGAAAAAAAAAAAAAATGAAGACCGAAAATTTTTGAAGGCTGAAATGTTGTCACTTTCCATCTTTTTTGACTAGTTTTTCATATTTTTTGACTCAGAACAATTTTTTGAAGCCTGGAAGTAGGATCTGAAGTGATCGGGTTAATTATTTCACTGCTTGATAGCTCATTCGATTCATTCCGCTCAGAATTATGCACTGAAGATTCAGCGCATATTCAAGCAATTCATTTATAGTTCTTGTGTTTGGTAATACCTTCTTTCCTTCGTTGATTGAAACACTAAAGCCTGGGAGTCCCACGTTCACTTTCTGGAATGATTATTGTTAAATCAGGAATTGTTTGTTTTCGTTAAAGATCACGAGTTCAAATATCATGGATATTATCTCAAATTCTCACTCAGAAAATGAGAAAAACATTGCGTGTGGGCTAGAGCCTCTCAAAAATTTAGAAACAGTTTCGGATTCCAGGCATATCATCATGTACCATACATTTATGATTTGAAAATTGTCATATACTGAGAGTGAGTTCTGATGAACCCGAAGTTCTGAATCTAATGACTCTTCTAGAATGAGAGAAAGAGTATAAGTCCTACCAATGAGTATTCGAACCGTTCTCCATCGAGTTTTTCAATCACTCATGGTAATGGCCTGGAGGACTTGATTATGCTTCATGATTTAAACGTAGTTTGTGATTCTGCATGACTATATCTTTTGTGTACGAGAATCTCACCTTGTTGATACCCAGTCGACCATTCAAGAGAGCTGCCAGCTTGAATTTAAGATGACCAGTGCGCTGGAAAATTTCATCACAGTATTAATGAGTCGATCCCTCTTAATTCCGTCAGAAAGTCCGATTAGATATCTACACAGGATCTTCATCACTCTCTAAGAATAACTCAATAACCGCCAAAATATCCACCCATGTTTCTCAGAAAAGTGCAATCTGTTCTTCTTGGCGATCTTGGGGGACTAAAAATGAGAATGACTGCTATCCTCACTCATGTCTAGTCCTCCAAGATCGACAAAAAGAAAAGGTTAATCTAAAGAATAGAGGACGATCCCACCAATTCAAAATTTGATTAGAAAGTGCAATCAATCCATTCGAAGCACGCGTGTGTTACAAATTCAAAATACATCCCAAACGCACTTCCAATCACTGCAAACGAGGCATTAAATAACTGGATTTAAGATAACGGGGTTTGTAAAATGCCACGGAATTATATAATGTCACTGAAAGAAATTCGAAGACCTCAGGTAAATTTGGGCCAGGGCGATCCAAAACTCAATTATAATTTCGGTAGTATCTCATAGCATCAAGTTATGTCAATGTAGGCTCACGCATATGAAAATCTTGATCACAGACCACGTAAGTAGTTTGAAGAAGACTTTCTCGAAGGGATTCAAACTTTTCGTTATAGTTGGTTCATTTAATATTGTTAAATCCCGGTGGCTCAAATTATTTCATGAATTTGTGAAAAGATCATTTCTCTTTTTTCTCCTTGCGGGAACAGTAACAGATTGTAAAACATGCGTAAATACGAATTAAAGCGATTTTCACCTGTTTTCCTTCCTGGTCTTGACTGAAATTGGCATCTTTCGTCTGAAAAAATTGGATTCCCTAGTTCAATGAGGCCATTCACTTGATTTACTTATTCGTGATTCAGAAACAAATAGACGGTAAAATGGAGTTTTCAAATAGTTTTCTCGTGATAATCACCTGCATTGGCATTGCGGCTGCTGGCGCATTGCCCTGAAAATGTGAAAGAGACTCCGTTGAGCTGTAACTTATCAGATTAAGTATCGCCAAATTTGTATCATTAAACTCAGCAGTGGAATATTTGGAAATGGTATGTCATCCGCGAGAAGAAATTGTGATTACATCTCACCTTGTTAAAAATAATGGCATTATTTTTTTTGGTCCAATGGAGTGACCTTTTCACGTTGGAAATACAATAATTTGCACAGAAAATTGAAGGCGACGTGGATTAATTGACTCTATCCGTATCAACTACGGACCGGAAACTAATGGGGTTGGCCCAATGAATCCTTTACAAAAATAAGTGACTCGGGCGTCTCCCACTAACAAGCCCGCATAATACACATTATTTGACCAACCAAGAGAAAACACGGATTAGGCTGAAACTCTGGTCATAGTCTCGCTCTGGCGCTAAAAGATGAGGGTCAAGGCTACAGAGTCCAACGCTCGAGAGTTTCTGGAATGCAACCCAGAGTATTAGCATTGCCCATATAAGCTCATGTTAGAAAGTGAAATGTATGAATATCCTTGCAATGCTAATGTTATGAGTTGTAATTCAAAATCGCTTGAGAGTTAGACCCGGGGGTCTTAAATCTCATCTCTTGGCAACAAAGGGAGAATATCCCAAAAGTTTCAGTCGAATTCGAAATCCGGAGGCCGTGGTCTCTCTTACATCAGTAACAGCACAACATTTTTGAAAATTTCTGCTTTTACGATTCTTATCTTGCAATTAATTTCACAATTCACAGCTTCTTTCACTCACTCCCGAAAAAATGTTATCCTTCGTCGATTCAAATATATCTCGTCATTCTTACTTGTTTAATGATCCAGAGAATATGGAAATCATTCTTTCAACTTTTCAAACTCTCTCAACTCACCTGTGGCTCTTCAGTAGCATACGACTCTGGAACCTGAAACAACGATACATTTATATTTCTTCTCTTGTCTTATAGTTCACATTGCTTGACATAGATCGGAAGAATGTGTTTCTACACTTTCCGTCAATGATTGTACAATAAAAAAAACTCCGTAAAAAGTTTTCGAAATTCAGTCGGATCCACCTGAATTTTTGTTAGTGTTGCATGCCTAGTCCTAGACTATGAATATGAGAGCTATGAACTTCTAAGAAAACTTAGTTTTCTAACATTCACACACAAATTGAAGTCAGGCTGATGGAATTGAGCGCATACCAGAACCGATGCACTGAAGAGCAGGCTGTAAAAGATTATTGACGAGACCATGGCTGACATGATCTCTGAGTTCTTTCGAAGAAATATTCAAATGTGATATATTACAGACAGTAAGTGCTTTTTATACTTGTTATGCGTCTTTTTAGTCGTATCAATGCAATTGAATAAACGAAGATTAAGAATGTCGTATTTTAACAATATTGACTTTTGAGCGTTACAAACATACGGGCTCTGAAATTTTGGAATGAATATCCTCCGATCCGAAAGACCTTCTAGTTGTGCTATACAACCATGCACGGATCCGGCCAGATCTAAAGTTGAATATTTTGGATGAGCTAATTGCCGATCCACGTCCAGCCCTTGCATCTTTTTCTCACAAAATATCAAATCATCGTAAGATTCATCTTATTTCGAGGTTGCCGAGAAGATTGTTATTATGATATATGAATATGGGAGCGTTCACGCAGCGCCCGCCACCCTGCCCCGACTCGCGCGATTGCGCTCGGAACGTCCGGTTTATAACACGCTGGACACTATAGAAATTTTTAAAAATTGGCCCAACTACATAATCTACAAGGTTTTTTCATGTTATTTCTCGTAATGTGTTCAAAAATTGGCTCAGATTACATCTCGGTTGAGAAGAATCGATTGGAATTTCGACTTCTGATTTGAACAGACTTCGAGCTTCTGTTTTTTCCAAGATAGAACTTCTATACAGAAGCCTGACACTCAATCAAGATATCCACGGATTTTTTGAACGGAGAAGTCAATAGATCAGGAGAAAATAATAAATGAATCGCAAAAGTCAAGCTCGCGACCGCCCGGGCCGCGCTGGCCGTCCGTGCTCCTGAGTCTAGATCACGCGCTGTTGCGCGATCAGGATACTTGAAATGGCATATGAATTTCCTTTGAAGTAATCTCCACGCTCTGATCCAGATACGTCCTCCTTCAGTTTGAGAGATTATTCCATGATATCATTTGGGTGTTCGACGTGAAGATTTTGGTCTTTATTGATTTTTATCAGGTACGAGAATGGAGCTGAATATTTTGTAGCTTACGTTGTAAGTAAAGTGGTGGCCCTGAAAAGGGCCGATTGTTTTTACGCTGCGGCTGCATGGATCTGAAACGGAAGAGATTAGAAGCGTAGATTTGTCTCTAATTCTTCCTCCTCCTCTTATTTCTGTGGACTTTAACTTCAACCTCGAGAGTACGTTTCCTCTTCTTGCACCGATGATTTTTTTTGTTAGTCGATTTGGAGAATGCATCAGAATTCTCTGCAGAGGAATAGAACCTGAGTTCAAACTATTTTGTTCCGTTCCAAACTTTGAAACAGTCATACGAATTTGTTCCAGGGATTCGTCTTGCAGCCTCGAATCTCTGTTCCAACTCCTTCTTGTCAATCTTGTAGTGATCTTTTGAGAGGAAAGATATCTCTATATCTTGGAACCTTTGCCCAATCATACGGAGCCAATGGTGTCAAAATATGATCTGATAAGATTTACTCTTGATCATAGCTCCAATCCCGTCACCGACATTTTTGCCGTGAGCTGTCACGTGAAAATGCCACTTAGCTTTCGGAGCAAAATCTTCTGCATGATGTAGCAGATTGTCAAAGATGAACTTATCCTTGAATTGCTGCGCTGCGCCATCGGAGAAGTACAGATTTCTTCAGCAACAGGAGAATTTTCTTTTATGAATTTGGTTATTATCTCTTGACAACAGTAAACTACTGTTGTGTCATGAATCAAGCAATCAGATAAGATCGTCATATTCCTGTCCTGTATCGACGAAGTTTGCTCATCACATCAACTGGGCCAGATATCCATGAAAAACTCTAACTTCATAGAGTCTCGTGCGTTCTTACAGCATAGGGCAAGTTGAGAGTTTACTTTAGTCGTGGATTCCGGACAGATATTGGTGCTTACAAGAAGAACGTTAGGTCTCTGGAACACATGTTCTTTTGAAACGTTGGGATATGTCTCTGCATACCAGAGAACAAAATGAAACACCTCTGCTACTCACCAATGACCAAGTTCTCTGAATTCAATGAGCTATATACTTTTTTAAATATTTAATTTAATTTTTGTGTAAATATTATTCTTGCCACCAAAAAATAAAAAGTATACCAGGACTATTACATGTAAATATGAGATTAGTCGTGGGTGGGGCTCAAGATCGGCAGAACATTTCCTATGCGAGTTCACAACACTTGTTTCTCAAATTTTCTTAACTTCGTGCTGTTTGTTCATTTTCAGGTCAATTATAGTTGCGCAAGTGGGGACGGACGAAGGATAGCATCAGCAAGGATCATAGAAATCTGAAGTTCGCCAACGTTACATCATTTTGAGCATGTAGAACACATGGTTCACATAAATTCAGGAGACATTGGCAAGGATCAGAGATGATTACTATGACAGAATAGTTATTTATCTCACCGCACGTGGACGGGTAGTTTTGTATGAAGGACAGTTTGTTACACGAACGAAGTGAGTTTTACAAGTCCTTTGGACCAAAACTACCCCTCCGCACGCGGTTTCATACATCGCTTTGCAGCACTTCAACCTAAAAATGATGTTCAAAGTTGCGATTTCTTAGGTTAGAGTACTATCAAGTTTTGGTATGTAACAACTCATCACCGAGTTCCAAAAGGATTGGTGTTCCAAAAGCCTGTCTCTCCCCTAGTTGGGTGTGTATACAATATACCCTAGTCACTAATTGAGAAAAACATTCGAGTTTCTATGCATTTCCACAAGATCTCGAACAAGAATAAGCATACAAAAAACATGCACGACTACACTCGAATTGGGGAATCAGGCAAGCAATGAATTCTAAGCAACAGGGTCGGACTAAATCCTAACCTATCATATCTCCACTCAAATCTGCTCTTTCATCATTCGCCTTGGATACAGAGACCGGAGAATAACAAGACCAAATTCTCAAAAATGTCTCAAAATACCTTGAATACGTTGAAAATAATAGTTTCTTTGCGGTATCCAATAAAGAATTTATTCATTTCACCTCCCTAAGAATGATGTAGCGTGAGACTGAAACTAACCCCTTTTGGAATCGTTACAATTGATCAAAATGTTCTATGCTGCTTCAAAGTTTACATTGGAAGAGAATATTTGTCGTAAATGAAAATATGGCCATTGAAATCGTTTGACTTGGAAATTTATAAAATTGGGAAAACATATCTTAAAAAATGTGGCCTTCCGATCACGAGGATTGGTAAGTATATACCTCAATTGTGTTTCATTTCACTTGACATATTCTGACGGTTCTGAAGAGCCAGTTAGGATAACCTTATTTGGCAACCAAGTCTGGACACACCTTCGATGAATCTCTTCGTTTAGTAGATTCAACTCTCCAATTTCAAAGGTCGAAGCGAAAATTCCACGTGAATTCCGCCTGGAAATCTTCTAGAAATGTTCAAAATGCCAGGTAAGATTCTGAACTCAAAATCCAGGTAGAACTCTTACTTTGTCTGACTCTTCATCAAATTTCAAAAGTCAAATCTCTATCTATCTGAGACCTTCATCGGAACTTCTTCGTATTCCTGCCGAAAACTCTTCGAATTTGGCAAGAATGTCTATCTGAATTCCTCATATGAGATTTTTTGGGCTCTTCCAAACTCTTGAAACGGTACTCCCAGAGAAATTCACGAGGAATTCTCGCACACCTAGACCCATAAATGTGGTAGACCATAAATATCATTGTGCACGAAACATACTGAGAATTCGGCAGCCACATGATGAGGGGGTGTATTTTTTTGAACCAAGAATGAGACAAAAGCTTGATCAAACACTGCGTCGATGGAATTCAGCAATAATAATGAAAATATAGTCAGAAAATCATCTAAAAGGTAGAACTAAAGGGCAGACTACTCACAATTTGGATATAAAAGTAAAAGGCAAATACGTAGAAAAAGGTCGGGAGTCACCCGACAGGGCCGTCGATATTCTAGCCATGCTGCTGAACGATTCAACAGTGCTGATGAATTTATCCAAAGAAGCGAAGCTGGGATCGGTTGAACTCAGCATTGTTCAACAGTGTAAGTGTGTAACAATCACCTTTTATGACGTTTGAGAATTCGATACAAGATTGAATGAAATCTACAAGTACAGATATTTTAATTTGAACGGGATTATCTTTCAGAGAGAATCATAATGAATTGTGGAGAAATCACTAGCCAATTAGAAGACAAGAATATTCCGACGTTAAATGTTCCACTAACAAGTAGAGGACCAACCCTGCAGGTCATTGATCTTGACCAAACTTTGGGAACTATCTTGTTGTGGTGAATAATGGAGAGATCTCATATTAGCTAAGACCAATGGGCCTCTTGTTTTGAGATATAGCCATGGACACTAGCATTGCTAGTATACCTATATACATGGTTTTTTAACACGGGTTTATATGGGCAATGTTTACAGCTGGATCTCGAAACAGAAGGCCTATGAGACTAAACCCTCTGAGATATCTTCATATCTCACCGAAGCAAGATAATTCCCAAAGTCTTGGCCAAATCCGTGATCCGCAAGATTGACCCTCTACTTGTAAAAAATAATTGGAGAGTCATGGATATGATTGCCATTCCACTTGAATTGCAGACTTCTGAAGGATTAATCAGGAATTATAAAAATTTTCGATGGAAAGGAATCAATATCATCGCACTTACAACTTGAGTGCCAAGTATGTAGTCAAAGGTTGTCACCAAACTTTGGAAAGTACCTTGTTTTGGTGAGTCATCAAGGCACCTCAAAGGGTTGAGAACCATGGGTCCTGTGTTCATAACTGTTTCTCGGAATAGAAGGCTGAGCCCTTCAAGATATTTTTATTTTCCATCAAAACAACACGATTACCAATGTTCTGACTAGATCCACGACCTGCAAGTTTGGCACTCTATACTTGTCAAGAACTGAGAAACCCCGTTCAGGGATAAATTATGATACGCTGCATGGGATTCTTCAAGTTTACTTCCGTCAAGTAAATGGAATTCTCTCATTCTCTGTAAACATGAAGTTGAATAAATCTACATCTTTATACTCATATGTAAAAAGACTCATGCAAATTTTCTGAATAGGCTGATCTACATAAGGGCATGTGATAACTGTACTCTACCGACATTCATTCAGAATTGGTTTAAAATGAAACAGAACAATATCTTGAAAGAGTAGAAAAATGGCCCTTGCATATTAATGAAATGCACTTCTGAGCAAAATTTTAAAGTTGTCCGCAGAAAGCGGTTAGACTAATCCCGTTTATCGTGTAATTATAATTTATTTGCTTTGTAAACAGAATTCTGACTTGGATCACTCCAAAAACTTTCCGCAGATCACGTGGATATTTTGCTCAGTGGTGCATTCTGCCAATACGCAGGTTGGATTGTTCCTTCTTTTTCAGTTTATGATGAATTTCGATGAAGTTAAATTTCTTCATGCCACTCCATTTACGCATTTTCCTACGAAATTATTGTGTCCACAGATTTCTCATGCTCCTGAACTTTCGTTCATTTTATTCAAGATCCAAATTATGACCCGCGTACTTAAATAGTAACAAAGCACGGTGCGCCTCATTAAAAATAAGGCAACACAATTTACGAATGGAAAGAGAAAGTAATATTTGTAAAACTTCGTGACTCTAACAAATGAACAATATCTTTGAAATTCACTCAGCAAAACAACGATGAATCAGTCATCTACTCCGAAATCCACGGGGGATCGATCCATTGCGCGCCGCTTCAGAGGAATTATCGCGGCTGTAACTCTCGTTTGGCAAATATCGTTTCGCATGCCAGCGTATTGGATGTAGAGTGTAATCACTGTGCGAACATCTAATAGCTCACTGAGAGTGCACTCCATCGCTGCACTCGTCTAAAGAAGGAAAAGAGCAAATCGTATCAGGTCTATTTTCCGCTAGACTGCTCTTTGATTGACTTTCAGTCCTGGCACGGCAAACGATGCGAGAGCCAGACTGGACGAAGTATTTTGATTTACATCGAGCGGATACAGAGCTTTGGAGAAAATTGGAAAAAAATTCCCAACGAAAATCAAGATTAAGTAGAAATGAATGCATTTATCGAAATTGTTTCCACAGATTATAGAGTACCTCCTTAAAGAGCAATCAACGACTGCCATGCAACCCTCAAAAAAGTTCTGTCTAGGAGATTCGGTTACGCGCCTCGGTGGATTCGCACCATGTCTCGGTGGAACTTTGTACCGATCAATCATTCTGACGCCCTCCGCCGTACATACCACATAATCATCGTAGGGCCAGTGTAAGAGAGAGCGAGGAGTCAAACCAGCCCAGCGCCATTAATCTTTTGGGTGTAATGGCCGAGTGGTCCGGTCTTCCACCTTTCTGACAAGAGCTGATCCTCGAAATTTTGGTATTGCGAGCACGTGGGTGGCATGTAGAGAGACGAGAGCCTAAATTATAATACGGACGCGTCAGCTTCAGCGAGCTCTCGTTGGAGCCCAGATCTGTACCCGAGATATCCTATGAATTCGCGCATTAGCAAAATATACTAGTACTACGATGTAAACGAGATCTCGCAAATTACAATTTGTGTAAGTGAGTTTCCGTATAATTAATTCAAGCCTGTCATTTGCAAGGTCTCTGAATGTGTTCTCAGTCTTTCACTGAGAAAAGTCAGCTTGCATGAGCTGTGTGATCAGACGTGATTAAGAATTCGAAATATACTTGAACACTCGGTCTGGGTCGATGAGTTTGAAGAGGAAAGGGATTTGTTTCTTTGCGATTTACTCCGGTAGCCTTGATTCGACGTCAAGTCAATAAGATAACGAATTTCTTGAGACACGATTACACAATCATACGGTTAACGCGTACTCAAATATTCATTCCGATTTAGAAACTCCTGATGCAA